>SNQJ01S0186545.1:0-12891 GCA_010110895.2 Picea sitchensis
AGTGCATAGGTTGTTATCAGATCTAACGTATTCTAAATACGAAAGGATAGGTTGAGAGAATGTCTCAACAACACACCAAACAAAGATCTCACAAATCCAAATCTAATACAACCTCCTAAGAATAAGATCATACAACTCACGTAGAGATTGAATCTACTTCTCAATACATTAGAAAGCATATTAAATAAGTAGGAATTATATATTCCAACAATCTCCCTTAATGACTACTTATCTAAATATCTATGTGGTCATACATTAATCACTGTCAGGGCTTCAATCTTTCAAAAGTTCTTCTGCTTCAACTTGTACCTGCATCTGATTATTGACGTCCATATAAAAAACAATCCATCTATCAGAATACATGGGTCATCAGCCGTTGTAACTTCTAGTTCTCTATAAATTCTTTTCAACTACATGGTTCATCAACATATTAGTCTCTCCCTTAATCATAAATTGGTCCATCAGATTCTGAGATAAATCCATTTCACATTCTCCCCCTTAATCAAAGATTCAATTTCTTCGACTCAACATCAAACTTAGATATGAGTCCACTTGCGTCCCTTGTACCTATTTGAGTGGTTAATTCCACAAATTTATGCCACATCCTCTCTATGTTGAGAGGGATAACTATGTGTGAATCCACACCACAACACGTATGCCTGAATAAAAGGGCTTACAAAAAACATGGGGAACTTACTTTCCTATGATGAGGCAATACAACTTGGACCAAAAAACTGGGGTGTCGGGTACAACCGATCATGCACCCCCTACAACATTTCAATTAGGTACAAAAAACCACACACAAATTATCATAAATCCAAAGTCCTTTAAATTATTTCATTATTGACCAAGACACACATAACCACTTGATACCATTAAGGGGAACTTCACACAACTTGAAAGACATAACTATGCACATCTTCAAACAAAACTGTGCACAACTTGAATGACATAACTATGAGTTCGATGGAATGGGCATGCACACTTCACTTCGCTATAACACCTCCATGCAATGGACCAAACGCTTCTTGATGCCTTGGAAATGGATATTCTTCTGCACTCTTCGATCCAACAATAAACAAATTGAATGTATAATTAGATGCAATAGAAAGAACAAAAACAACCGGCTATGTTAATCAACAACGTCACATTAACCAACAATGACTCTCCTTGTTTACACAACTGACAATTCTCGACAACAACACACTTTTCAATATTTGTTGTACCATGTGGCCATATCAATGCAATTTCATGGCCTCTCTCACCGATCTCCTCAATTCGATCCCTTTGACATTCACATGATTCCTTTTGCACCACTAGCTTATTGTTCTGTCAAATAATATGTAGCCAGGCGCATGGAATTAGTATTAAATCTAACACCATTGAACAAAAAATGCTCTCCTCCAGTAAAAAATGTGCACACTCTTCATTATGTCATTGAAATCCCTTCCATTGCTATCCTGGGTTGATTTTTCCCTCAAACAACAACAATGTGTCACAAAAAATAAACTCACAACATCAACTGAAATTTGAATCTCTAGAGCTAAAAATCTATGTGGGTACTCCGATATATGATCCTCAAAATTCTTCATAGGTTTCATTCCAGGCAGTGATGACATGAATCCAACATTGCATCGATGTAATGTTCCAAGGTTTGACTGTAACCTTCAATATCCAGGATGACGACGGATGATCTTCTCAAACAAGCGACTCCTTTACATGCTAAGCTCCTCTTACACTATGCCACCGAGTATCCCATGGCTAGCGAGGTTCAAGGATTAAAATTACTATGGAAAAATAATTCGCGTAGAGTCTCACTGAGAGGTTGCGAGCCTCTTCTTTGCTTGCATTGTTTACATGCAACACCTTCAAACTATGCAGAGTCGTTTCCATTTTCCGTGAGCATGTGGAACACCTCACCTGATTTTAGTGTCGTTTGGATTGCATATACTTGCAATTTATCGTGCCTCTTACATAGAAAAATAGTTCCATCACAAGATGGACTTCGACAATGGTTCCTTTTACGACTGTAGGTCTCCTCCAACTTAGTACACAACTCTCTATCTACATATTTGATAATGTACAACCAATATACAACAAACAACTACTCTACTCTCCTACATGATTCTGGGCACTCCCATGAGGGAGTTATGCCCAGTCTCACTTTGATACCATATTAAAACATGAGAGTAGAGTATTACACACAAAATAATTAATTACAAAATGTATGAATATTATTTACGATCTAACTTATTGTAAATACAGAAGGATAGGTTGAGAGAATATCTCAACAACACACCAAACAAGGATCCCACAAATCCAACTCTCAAACAACCTCCTAAGAACAACTCACGTAGAGATTGATTCTACTTCTCAATACATTAACAAGCATATTAGATAAGTAAGAATTATATATTCCAACAAACACAAGTTTTTTTGGGGAGAATTATCTATTTCCCACTTTCCTTGTACAATCCCACTTGAGTATGTCATTTCATATAAAGATACAAATAAAATTATATTTATATAATCCTACACAACTCAATAAATTCTTAGGATCCTTACTTTGTTACTATTCATGTAACATACCCTGCCACCTACAGGCTGGGGTACGCTACCTTCAAGACCGCCCTTGGAATTATTTCTCTTACCGATACCTTTTTAATATTTAAGGATGCATAAAAGGAAAGACTTTAATGACATGCACAACAATAGTCAACAAGCATTCATAGTCTAAAGATTCAATTAAACGATAATTAAACATACAACGAAAATACATTCATATACATGTAATTGATACCATAACAGAGAGAACTTATCTTTATGAAAGAGGACACCAACTGGTTGCAGACCAAGGATGTTCACCCAATCGTAGACACTATTGTTCCAAATCTCAACAACAACGTCACCCTTGAGCCAGGGCTATGAATCAACAAGGATGGTTTTAGAGTGTTACTTGGCTTCCCAAACCAGTCAACATCCAAGCTCTCACATGCTTCCGAACTCTCACAACAATCCAAGTACCCAACTCTCTTCTACCCAGATTGCACCACCCGAGAGAACCGACCTCCACCCTTCTCTGCCATGAAGTCCCTCAGGAAGTCCTTCTCCTTATTCTAGGGCCTCCAACGCAACTGGTCCAGAATCTCAATGATGGAACTCTCAGAACTCGTAGCTATGAGCAATGTTGGACATAGGCCAACGCATCTTAGACATGTAGGCCTGAAATCATAGTTGGATCACACCAACGACCACTACAACCGACTATCTTGTGGTTAATGTTTAGCAGTTCGGTTCCCCTTTCCCAAGCCAAGAAATAGATGAGGATGGATCAATGAATGGGTGAGTGGGTGCATGAAATTACGTGATGGAAATGAATGAACGTACATGAAATCAACAAACAAGCCATCAGTCGAACCCCCCATAAGACCAGAGGTGGGTTTAAGTAAATTTGTGGGGAAATCAAGAACCTCCTGGCCTTCCCAAAGAATCTCACGTAATGAATCCCTTCCCTTAGGAAAAAAGGGTAATTAACATAGGAATAAACACTTATCCCTTCAATCCCCCTCTCTTGTGGAATCATAGCCCCCTATAACTCTCATCCTTGTCTGTCTAGCAGCCAACGATGTGTTTATTATTAATAATGATAGAAAACATTACATGTCTTGGGAACACTCTCCTTTTAATAATTGTTTGGGCACCCTGACCTCTTAGCATTGTAACAATACATTATTTAAAATGGGGGTTCAAAACTTGGGGTGTTACATCCCCACTCCCTTATTTTGGCAATGTCCTCAGTGCATATACAAAATAGATATCAAAATCTCAAATTTATTCAAAACATTGTGGGTAATCTGCTCACATGGCATCTTCATGCTCCTAGGTATCATATTCAGGACCGTAGCAGGTCCACTGCAATTTTACCATCTCTATAACTCGATTCTGGAGTATTTTTACCTTTCTGTCCAATACCTGTACTGGCTGAACCTGAAAGTATCCCTCCATCTTTACCTGAATCAGATGACAATCAATAACATGGTTAGGTTCATGTACATATTTCTTTAGTAAAGATACATGAAATAAATTATGCACATTCATGGAAGCAGACAATGCAATCATGTATGCAACTGGCCCTATTCTGTTCAATATTTCAAATGGACCACAGAATCTAGCTGCCATATTTGTACAATTACCTAGTTTCAAAGAGATTTTCTTGGGATTCACTTTCAAAAGTACATGCTCCCCTACTTTAAATTCTCTAGATGTCCTGTTCTTTTCGGCATAAACTTTCTGTCTATCCTGAGATGCCTTTAAATTATGCTTGATCTTAACCACCTAGTCTTCCATGTACTTGAGCAACTCCGACCCAAGTACCACTCTATCTGCTGGGTTGTCCCAACTCAATGGAGTATTGAATTTCCTACCATACAAGGCTTCAAATGGGATCATTCTCAATGAATCTTGATACCCATTAGTATATGCAAACTCAACCAAGTGTAAGTAATCTTCCCACTTAGATGGCTTATCCATCACATACATTCTCAACATGTATTCAATTATTCGATTGAATCTCTCTGTTTTCCCATCTGTCTGGGGATGATACACGGTGCTAAAGTTTATATTTGTGCCAAATCCTTTAAACAATCCCCTCCAACAATTGGAGTTAAACTTCATATCTCTGTCTGAAATGATTGTCCTAGGTATCCCATGCAACCTAGCAATTTCCTTCATGAAAATTTCTGCAATATTAGTCGTTGTATGTGTTGTCTTCATATGCACAAAATGATTATCCTTTGTTAATTTTTAAACCACCACCATGATTGAATCATGTTTCTTATTCGTTTTAGGTAATCCTATGATGAAATCCATGGTGATCACTTCCATTTCTTCTCTGGAATTGGCAATGGTTGTAGCAACCCCGTTGGGTGCCTATGCTCAACCTTCACCTCCTGACATTCCATACATCGAGTGATGTAATAAGAAACATATTTCTTCATTCCCAACCAAAAGAACTAGCTTCTTACTTCTGTAATCATTTTATGGTAAGCGGGATGTCCAACATAAGGAACATCATGCATTTCCTTCAGTACCAAATTCCTCAGTTCTCTGGAACTAGGAACATAGATTCTATTTTTATGCATGAGCAATCTATCTTCCTTTATCTCATACTCCTTTATTTTCTGTTGTACATCTCCTTTTTGTAATCTTTCCTTTACTTGTAGGTAATGCTGGTACGTAACAAGACCATCTAAAATTCTGCTCTTCAAGTATGACTGATGCATACTGACAACAATAACATGCATGAGATGCAGTCTTCTACTAAGTGCATCAGAAAATTTATTTTCCTTGCCCTTGATATGCTTGATATCGAAGTCATATTCACTTAAAAATTCTAGCCATCTTGTTTTCCTGGCATTCAATGTTGGTTGTTCAAAAACATACTTCAGGCCAATGTTAATTCGAATTTCTTCCCCATGAGATAATGCCTCCACATCCTCAAGGCATGAACAATGACATCAAGTTCCAAATCATGTGTGGCATAGTTCCTCTCATGTTCCTTAAGTTTTCTAGACTCATATCCAATGACATGTCCATATTGCATGAGGAATCCCCCAAGTCCTTCCTTACATGCATCTGTACATACCACAAAACTTTCATTTGGGTCAACAATCTTTAACACAGGTGCACTAGTAAGTAATTCCTTCAATAGAGTAAAATTATTTTCACACTTGAGTGTCCATTCAAATTAAGTTACCTTCTTTTGAAAAGAAGTGATGGGATGAGAAATCTTAGAGAACCCTACTATGAACCTTCTATAGTAGCCAACTAACCCCATAAAATATCAGACGTCTGACACACTTATGGGTGTTGGCCATCCTCTAATGGCTTCGATCTTCTCTGGATCTACTGTTATGCCCTGCTCTTAAATAACGTGTCCCAAGTAATGGATCTTCTTTTGATAACAAGAACACTTACTCAACATGGCATACAACCAATGTTCTCTCAGTAATTGCAACACCAGTCTTAAGTGATGTTCATGTTCCTCTTCATACTTAGAATAGATAAGTATGTCATCCAGGAATACTATGACAAACTTATCCAAATAATTTCTGAATATGTCATTCATTAAGCACATGAGGACAACTAGTGCATTGGTCAGTCCAAATGTCACCACTACAAATTCATAATGCCTATACCTGGTCCTAAAGGATGTCTTATTCCTTGATTCTTACCTAATGGTATCCTTCCCTCAGGTCAATCTTTGAGAATATATTTGCTCCTCTTAGCTAATCAAAGTGGTCATCAATTCAGGGTAGAGGATACTTGTTCTTTATAGTGTACTTGTTTAGCTGTTGGAAGTCAATACACAGCCTCAACGTTCCATCCTTATTTTTGACAAAAAGTACTGGTGCTCCCCAAGGTGAAACACTTGGACGTATGTACCCTTTCTTCAACAATTCCTCCAACTGCATTTGTAATTCTTTTAACTTTGGTGTGCTCATTCTGTAAAGTGTTTTTGACACCGGGGTAGATCCTGGCACTAAATCAATTGAGAAATATATCTCCCTTCTTGGTGGCAATCCGAGTATTTCTTGGAATACATATTCAAATTCCTATAGTACCGAGAAATATTTGAGGCTTGGCCCCTTTGTATTATTTGTCTCTTCCACATGAGCTGCATACAATTGACATTCTTTCCTAAAACATCTTTTTAGTTGTAAGGCTGAAATCTCTCTTATAGAGATGGGTCTTGGAACTCCTTTCACAGTGCTATGTTTCCCATTTTCATCAATACATGTAAATGACTTGTTATGACAATCTAGGAAAACATGATATTTTTCCAACCAATCCATTCCAATCAGAATATCATAAGACCCCAATGGTATGATATTTTGATCAATACTAGTATTCATGCTATTAAGACTTATGGAACAAATTTTGACCATGTCATGGATTCTTCTTTTGGTTCTAGTGGCTAACTGAACCAAAATTGATTTTCCAAGTTTAATTCTCTCCAAATGTAATCTATCCACTATATTAGGATCAATGTAGCAATGAATTGCTCCTGGATCAATCAAAATAGCAACAGACTGATTTATGATCTTACCTTCCACCTCAATCATATTGGATTGGTACTCTTCTTGTCGATCATTTAAAGTTGCATAGATTATTCTCATATCTTCGACTGCTGTAGCCTCTTGGATGTTGTGCACAATATTCACTTTGTCCTTTCTGTGTGGGAAATCCTTGTACAATTGATCTTCCTTTCATCCCCAACATTGGATTGGCGGTCTTCCCCTTTTTCCAAAGGGATCTTCTTTCTTGAAATCCCCCTTAGCATATTGATCTTGATGATTTATATTAGGCTCATTCCTATTAAAGGGAGGTTTGAATCCTTTCCTCCTCTGATCGAACTTCGCATTCTTCTTGTCCTTCCAATATTTCTGCAGAGATTCTCTTCCCTGGCCTTGCTCATACATGTATTTAGCCTTCCTGATGGCCTCAGTCAAGGTCTTGGTTTCATCATACTTGATCTTTTCCTTATAAAAGGCTGGAAGCCCACTTAGAAATCTCTTTATTTTCACTTTCTCATCACCAATGAACCTGGCATATTTTAACAATCCCAAGAACTTCTTCTCGTATTCTTCCATAGTCATGCTTCCCAACATGAGTTCAAAGAACTCCTGCATTTTCTTTTCATAGAAATGATCTGAGAGGTAATCCTTTTGGAAGTACTTCTTGAACTGTTTCCAAGTGATCCTACTTTCATTAACATGTTCCTTTTGCTTCATTTGGTCCCACCACATTGAAACTTTCCCGTGTAAATCATAGGTGGCAATCCTGAATTCCAGATTTGATGAATAGTTATGAAACTGAAAAATATCTCCTGAGCTCAAGAAACCATGCTTTGGCATCAACTTCCCTTTCTCTTTCACCCTCTAAGGAAGGTGGAATGAGCTTCCTCAGCTCTCCTTGCAAACTATCTACCCCTTGTTTCCTTCTTTGGTGTCTGACATGTGACATCTCTGGACTGCTTATGGGATCTTTTGACACATTAAAATTTCTTTCTGAGTAAGGAGGTGAGTGGTGTCCACGAGCTCTGCTAGCACTTCTAGAATAACCAACTCTTCTACAATCATCCCTTCTTTCATGGAACATGCCTTCTTCCTCTTGTATTGAGTTTGATCCCTTCTGCATTTGTCTCTGCAACTGATTTAAGCTCTACAACACTCAAGCATTTATCTGACTTTTCTCTCTCATTAGTATTTAATTGTCTTCTTTGTAGCTCTGCACTTTCATCTTTAGGCTTCTTACCATTTCTATTAACGTTTCTTGATCGCCTTTTCCCTTGAATCCATTGGAATCTGTCTCTGCATTACCAAATCTGGTATTCTGGCCTTCGACCTCCTTATCATGACTGGAGGTTCCCTCACCTTCTTCCACTTCCTCAATACGAATCCTGAGCTGATGTGCTTAAGCCCCTTAATTCTGAAAAATGTGCAAGCAACCATTTTGTTAGAATTATGAATATGATAAATTNTTTTTTGTTCATGGAGATCATATCCCATTCTCCAAAAATAACAGTGTCCTGTTATCCTTGGCTAACACAGAATTTCATCCTTCACAGACGCTTCCTTCAAACTACCTTCCCAGGTGACCACGACTAGAAACTGCGGCTAAATCCTTCCTTAGCACTTTTCTGTCTCGAAGACAACCAATTCGTCCCTTAGCCCTCCTTGCCTCAACTCTCAATATTCATATGACCACAACCATGACCCTGTGCTTAGTTGAAAAAGCGCTTGTCCAAAGATTCGGGACTTCAAAAATTTCGTCCAGGACCAGATCAACTGTCCTCATCCTCTTTCATGATCAACGATCAAGATCCACTTCGGGACTCCATGCTTTGGAATTCTCAACTTTCCTTTCTTCCCTCCGCCCGGAATGATTTTACCCAGAGTTCATGATCTACCGACGAGTGTCCTCCCATAGATCAATGACTATGAATCACTTCGGCTCTTTAGGTTTCAGAAGTTTCAAACTTTCCTCCTGCATTTTCTCTTGGAGTTCTTTTACCCGAAGTAGACGATCCTTCGACGTGTGTCTTCTGGAATAAATGGTCTATACGTACTCTGACCTTCGGGAGTTTTCAACCCAACAGAACCTGTCACATATTTCCCCTCTAGAGTGCCCAGTCTCTGGACTGCACAATCTTTCGCCACATGGTGAAATGCTGGAAGAGGACACGTGGCCCAGTCAGGCAAGTGATATGTGTCACATTCTAAACGACTTTTCAATAATCCATATGATCAAAACTTACTGACACATGTCACATATCCCATGTGTCCACGTCATCCCAGGTGACATCCGTAATCCATGTCACTTCGGAAATTTTGGGGTCCACATCACCTCTAGGTGACATCATCATGTCCCATCACTTCGACTCTTTTGGCTTCAGGACTTCAGTATTTTCCATACTAGCACACTTCAAATTCTCCCGAACTGGCCAATCTGTCGCCATGTGTCCTCCTGGATCAGATGACTAAGATTCACTTCGGTTCTTCACCCGAAGTCCATGGATCTGCACTACGTGTCCTCCTTAATTTGACGGTTGAGGCTTAATTCGGGTCTTTGGACTTTAGAAATCTCAAACCTCAAAAATTGTTTGGCCCCACTAGATTTTATCCGAAGCCCTGGATCTGGTGATGCGTGGCTCTCGATAGATCAATTGTTGAGATCCTTTCGGGTCTTCGAACTTCGGAAAACTCAAACTTCAAATTTTCCAAAACGCTTTTATCTGAAGCTTGCGATCTACTGATGCATGTCTCCCATGGATCGATGGCTACAATCTCTTCGGGTCTCCAGATTTTAGAGAACTCAACTCTCAACCTTCTCTTTTCCCCAAAGTGCGCAGATTTTTTCCGCATGCCCTCCTGGATCGGACGATTGTAATTTACTTCGTATCTTCGGGGTCCGAAAATCTCAATTCTAAACTTCTCCTTGCTCGCCTTTTCCTGGAGTTCTTTCACCCGGAGCACATGATCAGTTGACACATCTCCTCCTTTAGATCGATGGTCCTTGGCTACTTCTTCTCTTCGGAGGTTTGTCGCTCAAGAACTAACATGTCACATCATTGCATGGATTTCAATTTGCAGGGCCACGCATCGACGGTTTGGAGTAACCTGCGTTTTTCCTCGCAATTCTCCTAATGTTGACACACAACCCATTGGTGAAACCGTGGTTTGGATTGCAGGACTGCCTTGGGAAATTATCTCCCGTGCAACTTGGTTCCCCACAATGCCTCCTGTTTGTTGATCTCTCTCTCCCATGGGATCCAACGGTTGTGACCTTAACCCTTGCTTCCTTTACATCGGATGACCCCTGTGCACATGTCCTTCGATCTAATGATCCCAGATCTCTCTTTATCCTACAGTGGTGATCGCTCCTGAACTTGAAGGGGGATGGTCACGATCCTTTGAACCTCTTACAATGGATCTCTAATGGTATAAGTCCTGCATAGATTCTGCAATGCCATTCCTCATGATATTTTCAACTTCCCGGTCAAAGTTTGATCTGTAACCATGAGACTCTGGCCAATAGACCCAGCTAGGTGTTTCAACCAGAAGCTCTGATACCAAACTGTAACATACCCATCCACCCACAAGTTGGGGTATGCCACCTTCAAGCCCGCCCTTGGACTTCTTTCTTTTACCGATACCTTTTTAATATTTAAGGATGCATAAAAGGAAAGACTTTAATGACATGCACAACATTAGTCAGAAAACATGCACAGTCTAAAGATTCAATTAAATGATAATTAAATATACAACAAAAATACATTCATATACATGCAAATGATACCATAACAGAGAGCACTTATCTGTATGAAAGATGACACCAACTAGCTGAAGACCAAGGATGTTACACCCAACCGTAGACACTACTATTCCAAATCTCAACAACAGTGTCACCCCCGAGCCAGGGCTATGAATCCACAAGGACGGTTCCAGAGTGTTACTTGTCTTCCCAAACTAGTCAACACCCAAGTTCTCGCAGCAATCCAAGTACCTAGCTCTCTTCTACCCAGCTTGCACCACCCGAGAGAATGGACCTCCACCCTTCTTTGCCATGCATCCCCTTAGGAAATCCTTCTCCTTATTCCAGGGCCTCCAGCGCAACTGGTCCAAAATCTCAACGCTGGAACTATCAAGACTCACAACTATGAGCAACATTGGACACATGCCAACGCATCTCAGACATGCAGGCCTCAAATCACAACTGGATCACACCAGCGACCACTACAACCAACTATCCCATGGCTAATCTTCAATATTTTGGTTCCCCTTTCCCAAGCTAAGACGTGGAGGAGGACAGATCAATGAATGGGTAAGTGGGTGCATGAAAGTGTGTGAGGGAAATGAATGAACATACAGAAAATCAACAAACAAGCCATCAGTCGAACCCCCCATCAGACCAGAGGTGTGTTTAAGTAAATTCACGGGGAAATCAAGAACCTCCTGGCCTTCCCCAAGAAGCTCACGTAACCGATCCCCTCCCCTAGGAAAAAGGGTGATTAACATAGGAATAAAAACTTATCCCCTCAATCCCCCTCTTTTGTTGAATCATAGCCCCCTATAACTCCCGTCCTTGTCCATCTAGCAACCAATGATGTGTTTATTATTAATAATGATATAAAACATTACATGTATTGGGCACACTGGCCTTTTAATAATTGTTTGGGCACCCTGGCCTCTCAACATTGTAACAATACATTATTTAAAATCGGGGTTCAAAACCTGGGGTGTTACAGTTCAATTATATTGATAATGAGAAAAATAAGCCATAAATTGGTAAATTGGTGTAGTTTCAGTGGATTTTTTACATTTGTCTTTCTTTATACCCATGCTTTTCGTTCAACGTTGTCTGGTTTGATTAAATTTTTATTTAAAACAAGTTTTTTGGTCCAACAAACTCATTAGTATTTTTGAGTTCTTTCAATGGAAAATATAACTTAATTTCTAAACACCCTATTTTTTCTAGTATAGTTTAGAGTTTGTGTATTTTCTAAATTAAAAGGTCATCAAAGTTCGTGGGTGCTGGTATGGTGATTATTGAATTTTATTTTACATCTTTCATTTCACATCTTGTGTTTTAGGCTTATTAATTCTTCATATTTGGAGGACAACATATTTTTTTACTCACAAATTTCTGGCGTTGATGTAGGATTCCTCAATATTGATTGTAGGCTTAAAATGAGAAAGGGGTGATTTCGTCCTCTCTCTATTAATCTACTTTCTTTCCCAACAATCGAGATGTGTCTCGCGTGGTACTTATATAAGACTGTATAGAATAGAGATTGCAGTCTTATAGTAGTCATATCCTTCTTGGGTTGCAAAGGGGTTTGAGTTTCCCCACTTAACCCAACTCTTAATACATGGGATCGAAGCGCTTATCGCTTGGTCCTACTATGAAATATTTTTTCACCATCCCTACTGGATAGAAGTCCACCTATATCCATATCATGGCTATGTACATTCATTGCTTTGGGTTATACATACATGGTATTTGTTGGGATAAGATCTAGCTTTTGAGTATTGAAATTTAGAAAGATTATTTAACTTTTCACAACCCCTGACTACAAGGAAGGCTCTTGCATGTAGTATAACTTATAACAATATTGTATTGCTAGGAACCAAGTATTGATTCAATGGAAATTTTAGAAACATTTCTAAAACACAATTAAATTTAGAATTTCTACAAGAACTGTGAAAACCTAGATACTTAAATATTGTATCGAGGTTTTTTCCCTCTCAAGTCTCTCGTTGAATTTTTGGCACAATAATGAATGGTTGTTTATTCTTGCAGTCCAATACTTCAATTAAATTTGAGGTT
>SNQJ01S0186546.1:0-18584 GCA_010110895.2 Picea sitchensis
TTTAGAAACTTTGGAGAGTTATGCTCACAGCCATAATCCAAAGTATTAATCCTAATCTACTGTTGGTGGAGGATCCTAGAAAAGAAAAAGTTCTAGATAACTTTTAATTAGCGTTGATTTTTTATGGTTGTTCTTTACGCAAAGGGGTGCATGGAAGTGAAACAAAATGGAATTATGACTCAGACCCAAAGAATGCATAAAATATGATAAGCAGTCATTTTATTTCGATGAACATCTATCTAAGGGAGAGAGAAGGTTCTTTTCACTAACAAGCACAAATACAGAATGCCCTCAAACGATTCTTTTCTCATTCAAATCCTGATGTAATGCAAAAACTTTTAAATGCCTTCTAATATGCACAATAAATCACAAAGGTATCTTTTATTGTTTGTGTATGAATGATGATCAATACAACACAATGCTTGTCTCGCTAATTATATTCTTGGTATGAATGAAAACCAAACTAGCACAAGCAAAAAGTCACACAAACAATACACCCTTTCGTAGTGATCAAAACGAAAAAGCAAAAGAAAAGAAACAATCAAAGAGAAACAACAAACTTCACACCCAAAAGCAAAAGTTGAAGAACAATGACCTTGACTGAAATCAAGATAAAGAGGTCTGTAGGCCTTTGATGACCTTCACCAGGGTTTTTACTCAGCTGATGAGGAGAGAAAAACAATGCATGGGTTTCGAACTTCACTCAACAAGAAAAACTCGATGAAAATGGTGAAGAAGGCTACAAGATCCAACTAATGAGATGTTTATTCTTCAAAAAGACAGATGTCAAGGCTGAAAGGGAAGAAACATTGACTTAGAAGGTCACTCAGCAGAGGAGACACAGAGGCAAAACCTTAACAAAGCAATTCTGGAAGGTTTTTTGAGCCAAAGAGGGTTGGCGCTCTGTTGCCAAAGGCAAGGAGCATTATAGCGCTCTATGCAAAGATATGGGGGAGCGTTGGTGCTCTTTTAACACTAGGACAGGGGCGCCATGGGTCTAAAAGTCCCAGAAATGTCAAAAAAATAAAAAAATTGCAATTCAATTTCGACAATTATGCTGAGTGTGACAAGGTAAGGAGCCAATCAGTTCACAAAACTAATCAAAAGAGGAGTGAACCAGGTTTGAAACAATCAAGGGATAGAAAAAGGTCAATGAGGAGAAAAAATCCAAACAAGAGGTTTCGATTTGAGGCTATCTCCCCAGTGGAGTCACCAGTTTCTGTTGTAGGAAAATCTCCCTGCGGATAGGTAGATCGCCTCTAAGAGCTTGACCCTAACTCTAGACAGAAAATGCTTAACATGGACACTGACTTCCTTTCAAATCTATATAAACTAACACATGAGAAGGAAGGATGACAGAAGTACCTTTTATCGATGTTTGTCCCTGCACACTCCGAGTTGCGCTCCAATCCTTTTGCTCCTCGCTGAGCTCTGTGGATAAAACAAGATACGACCACTTCCTACTCTATTGATATTATCTTGAAAACAGATCTATCAATTAATTATAAGTTCATGTGACATTAGACACAAACTAGAAAGAAATAGGCCAAGCATGTCATATTGATGAGAATAACGACAGCATTACTTACAATTGTAGATGCGAATGTGAAAGATTCGTCAAGTCCCCTTTGTCTAACCCTTGCCTAAAAGATCCACAACCTGGATGACAGCAGCTTCACTGATCACTCTTCTTTGGCTGGCTATAAGTTTCCCCCAAGATCATAAGTTTCATATCTTCAGTTCTTCCCCCTTTCCACCATCATAGAGCCTGTTTATATAGGTTAAGAGGAGCTTAACCTCTTGAGTTATCTTTATAACAAATTGGGAACCTTCTCCTTAGATCAGGGATCTCTTGATGAAACCAAGAATTCGAGCACAACTGCCTCCTAATCTCGAAAGATCCTCCCCTTATTCTCCTCAACCGGCCAACTACTGCCTCAGATTAGGCATCTCTCCCTTAGAAGGGGCACCAAAGCGCTATAGATCTCCCTGGTAAGCTTTAGGGGAGCGCCAACACTTTCAAGATGAGCAGTGCCCCTTTAGAGGGGGCTAGGGAGCGTTATAACGCTCCCTATAGCCTTGTAGGGGAGCGCCAGTGCTTCTAGGGCTGAAATAGGGGAGCGCTCCTCCTCAAAACCTTTGTTTCAGGGTTCCTTTCAGGTGTCAAGAGTTATTTGACTTCAGTAAACCAGTTCTCCTCCTTCAAATTAGTCATATGAGATGTTATAAGTGTCTCCTTAGTGCCATTGACATGGTAGTATGTCTGAACATCATTTGTGACACTTGTGACCAACTTGCGACACTTGCGAAAGTTGTAAGGAAGGTGCGACACTTACGACAATTGAGAGGGACATGCGACACTTATCCAGCTGAGTAATTTTGACGTGTAATAGAGGATACCTAGAGGAAAGTGGGGCTATTTGACAAGGTCAAATCTCTAGAGATTAATATTTCCAAGGTTCCTTTTATTTCAAACAAGTCTTCCTTTCCTGCCGAGATACCCGGTAGTCTATCATCTCCTCCTCCAAAAGTTGCCAGATCAATAGAGTCAGTCCTTCCACCTACTGATGC
Organism: Picea sitchensis; assembly: GCA_010110895.2. Classification (NCBI taxonomy): domain Eukaryota; kingdom Viridiplantae; phylum Streptophyta; class Pinopsida; order Pinales; family Pinaceae; genus Picea; species Picea sitchensis. The sequence goes on from SNQJ01S0186546.1 coordinate 2,572, forward strand.
CCCCATAAATGAGCCCCTTTCTTTCATTGTACCCCCAAGCCTAACAAGCCTCTCTTCTTCTCTGGGGGTTCACAAGTTTCCTGCTAATCCGGTTCAGTCTACTTTCTTTTGTCAAAAGTTGTGGAAAGCAAATAGAAAGGCAAAACGTATGGTGTTGGAGAACGATGTGAGCTTAGAAGATACATGAAGAATGCGCTATGTCATCTCATGGGTCGGATCTCTTATAGAATGTTGAGCAAACAACTTCTAGAGGACTGGATCAACAACCAATGGACTCCTCTCATTGGTTACTCCGCTGAGATTCTATATCTCAACAAAGGGTTGCTCGGTTTTATCTGCAAATCACCAGAGGACGTTTCTCTATTACTGAGTTCTTTGTGGGTTTATGGGAGAAGTAGTCTCATACTTAAGCATTGGAGAATTTCTTTTAACCTCGATACTGACTATTTTTAGTATAGGCATATTTGGGTTCTTCTATCGGGTATTTCATTGTTCCTCTGGAATGAAGGAGCCTTACGAGCTATTGGCAATTCACTGGGAAAATTCATTGCCCTGGATACAAAGCTACTTGTTGGTCCTGAGTGGAAGATGGGCAGAGTTCTTGTCAAGATGGACCTTTTCGGTGGCTTACTGGAAACCCTTGAGATCGATTGGAGAGGGTGAAAGATAGCACAACCTCTAGATTATCTTGGGTTTCCCTTCCATTGCAATCGTTTCCACAAAATGGGTCACCTTCGTCATGAATTCCCTGGGAAGGTTTCGGTTGAACTCTCTGAAGATTTCGATCTACAGTTAAACCCTCTAGACTATGTGGATGAAGATCCCTCTTTATACTTCTTGGAGATTTCCACTGGATGCTCCTCCTCTTCACTACAGGAGCAAGATGTGTCTCTTTCAGGTACGCTAAAAACACATTTCCCTCTCTTATTTAACTCCCTGTCCTTTGGGGAGAAGGAAGCATTAGATAACTCACATTGGATTTCTTCATCTACCCATACAAAGGCCTTTGTCCCTGAAGTTTCAAACTATCCCTTAGAACCTTGTTCTCCTGATCCCTCCCCTCCCAACCCTCTCAACCTCCCTACGGCTATGCCTCATCCCTCAGTTTTTGAATCCCTATCGAAGCCTAACCCTTCCAACCTATCAATCCACTCTCTTAACTCATTTATGGTTAGACACCCTCATCCCCCTACCCCTTCCTTGGAACCGATCGGCTCCCCCCTGAGCTTGCCAGGCTACAGGGAGGCAGAGGAGGATGACACTAGCCTCTCTGCTCTTCTAAATTCCTTATCTCCATGTCCAAACATCCTAGTGACCTTTGTTTCATTACCCATCTATTGAGGAAAGGAGGTCTTAGATCCTATAGAGGAAACTAGCACCTCATATCCTCACCTTCCAGGCAAAGGGAGTAAGTCTTATGCTTGGTCACGGGGTATTGGATCGGAGCTCTCCCCCATAAAGACGTGAAGCTCTAGAAAGAAACAGGTGGATTTAGTATCTCAAACTGTTGATATTGTTAATCCTTCTCAGGATGGAAGGGCCCTTAGAGAATTGAAGGCCCTAGAAAGGACCAAGTGATGTTAATTCTGTCTTTAAATGTTCGAGGGATTGGAGGCACCCTCAAAGCTACCTCTCTTCGTAGATTGTTAGAATGCACTCGGCCTGATATTGCTTTTCTTCAGGAGACTCTCTCTGATGAGCAGAAAGATAGAGACTTCTTGCATAATCTTCGCCCTTCTTGGGTCTTTTCTATTGTAAACTCCATAGGAAATTCAGGAGGATTGTTGGTCGCTTGGGACCCTTGTTGTTTCGACCTGGCTCCTTTCCTGACGATTGGGAGTATTCTGCTAGTTGGTCAATTCTTATCTACTAAACAGGAGATGGTGTTTCTTAATGTATATGAGTTGTGTAATGAATGTAAGAAGTTTTGGACCTCCTTAGCAAACAACGGTATTCTTTCCACTCCAAATATTATTCTAGCCGGTGACCTGAATTTCATTTTATCTGTAGATGAGAACTAGGGAGGTTCTTTCATGCCTGGTCCGAATGAATTTTTTTACAGAGACCTTTTTACTTCAAAGAAGCTAGTTGATGTCAAGCCGACCTGGTTGGTCCCTACTTCAAAGACTTGACAGGTTTTTTGTTTCGGAAGTTTTTTTGTCTTTGGCAGGTTTGTCTAGATCTTGGGTGGAATTTCCTTTCGTTTTAGATCAAGCCCCCATTCTATTTCAACTGGAAAGCCTTTCGTTGTAAAAATCATTTCCCTTCAAATTTAATGATCATTGGCTACATGATCCTGATTTCTTTAAGTTAGTCCATAGCGCCTAGAAGGATCCACGATTTATGTGGGAAGGTATTGCACAGTTGTGTATTGTCTGGAAACTTAAGGAACTCAAATCACAAACAAAATTTTGGGTTAAGTATTTAAAGGCGAAAGAAAATATTTTGTTGGGAAAGATGGAATCAGAAATCGAATTGCTCATACAAAAATCCTTTGAAAAATCCTTATCCATGTAGGAGGACAGGAACCTTCATGAGATGGAATGTATTAGAAACACCCTTCTTTATGGGGAGGAGAATATTTGGAGATTGCATAGTAGAGCTACATGGATAAAGAGTGGATATTCCAACATAAAATTCTTCCACAAGGTGGCTAGTTATAACAGAAATCGCAAGCATGTCTGGGAGATTTAAAAAGACAATGGAATCATCCTTTCCGACTAGGAAGCAGTAAATTATTTCGAACAGTTCTTCAAAGACAAAGAAATACCCAACTTAAATGAGGTAATCAGTATCACTAGCCTCTATCCAAAAATGGTAACTGAGGAGGAAGAAAATGCTCTCTTTAAACCTGTCACTTTGCTGGAATTAAAAGAGGTACTGGAAAACTTCAAAAAAGAGAGAAGCCCAGGCCCTGATGGGTGGACTTCTGAGTTCTTTATTTTCTTCTTTGATCTTGTGGGAGATGAACTTCTTGAAATGGTGGAGGATTCGCGAAGAAAATGTAAGATTTGTGGAGGTTTAAACTCCACTTTCTTGGCATTGATCCCAAAGGAAAATAATTTGGCCTCATTAGACGATTATCGCCCAATCTCTCTATGTAACCTTATTTATAAGGTGATCTCAAAAATTCTTGCAAATCGGATTAAGCCAATTTTACCAAGTTGTCTCTCTGCAGAACAATTGGGGTTCCTGAAGGGCAGAAGAATTCAGGATGCTATTGGAGCAGCCCATGAAAGGCTTCATGTCATTAAAAAGAAGAATTTAAAGTCCCTAGTATTGAAGTTGGATCTTAAAAAATCCTATGACAGCATAGACTGGGAGTACTTAAGGATGATCATGCTCTCAGTGGGCTTTGGATTTAAGTTCACTGATTGGATTATGTCTTGCGTTACTAGTGAAAATTTTGCAATGTTGATAAATGGCGAGGTGACAAAGTATTTCAAGAGTGGGAGGGGGCTTTGTCAGGGATGCCCACTTTCCCCTTACCTATTTATTATGATAATGGAAGGGCTCAGCCTGATGTTATCCAAAAGCATCTCTGAACATCTTATTTCAGGTATAAAGGTTTCTAAGATTTTAAAAATTGTTCATTTAATGTTTTTTTATGATGTTCTTTTAATGTCAAAGGCAGATCCTTCAGAGTGGATAGTGATCCTAGACATTCTACAAGCATTTTGTTATGCTTTGGGTCTTTGCATAAATTTTACAAAATCCAGTGCACATTATTGGGGGCTTGAGGAAGCTGAGCTCAGTCATCTAAAAGCTTCTATTCCCTTTACCTCTGTTGACTTGAGTCTGGGTTTCAAGTACCTTGGTTATCATCTCAAACCGAGAGTATCAAAATCCGAATATTGGTGTTGGCTAGTGGTTAAATTTGAAAGGAAAATCAGGCTATGGTGTAATAAGTGGTTGTCGCTTGGAGGGCATTTTGTCCTGGTCAATTCAGTGTTGGAGAGTCTATCTGTTTTTTGGATTTCATTGGAGAGGATCCCTTGTAATATCCTTTCCAAAATGTGCAAGCTATCCTTTGCCTTCCTTTGGAGTGGGAAAAACGAAAAACACCATTTCCATCTATGCAGATGGGATATCCTGTCAAGACCAAAAAAGGCAGGGGGATGGGGGCTCAAAAATCTTACTTTCTTTAACATGGATTTACTGGCAAACACCTTGTGGAGGGCGCTTACTCACGATAGTATTTGGAATCGAATCATTCTGGATAAATATTTGGGTGACTCACTAGTGTTTGAATGGATTCGTAAGTCTTCTCACATTCAACAGAGAGCGTCCATCTTCTGGAATGGTCTGACCAAAACTTTTTTTGTGATTCTCCATTGGCTGCGATGGAGGCCTAGTTTGGGATCTTTAATATCTATTGGAAAAGACAAGATAATTGGGTTGGAGGATCGTTCCTTACTTTCAGAACCTCTGCAAATTCACTTACAAAACTTAAATATATTTTGGTTGGCACAAGCGAGAGACCCTGCCCGCGACCTCCCTTTTTCGGACAGATGGCTAAGAAGTGAGATGCTAGGACTAAGCAAAGAGGCTACTATTGAATGGAAACTCTATATTAAATCTTTAAGGAGCTTTGGTATATTTCTAAAGAACAAGACTGATTCTCTTATGTGGGCAGGGGGGGACACCTCGGGTGTCTTATTTGTAAAAAACCTTTACACCGCTCTTCTTCACCTTCTCGACTACGTCTGTGACAGCGTTTGGATACAAAAATTGTGGAAGTGGCCATTAAAACTCAAAATAAAACTTTTCATATGGCTGGCAGAAAACGAAAAAGTCCTTACTTAGGAGGCACTCCAGAAGAAAGGATGGGAAGGTTCGGGGGTGTGTAAACTCTGCAATTGCTACTCTGAAAACATACATCATCTTTTAATACATTGCAACTTCTCAAAGGCAGTTTGGCAGCGCCTTCACAATCTCTATTCTCTAAAAGTTCAGTGGAATGGATCCACAGTCTCAAACTGTTTTACTGTGTGGTCAAGTGCAAAAACAGTCCTAGTCAACTTGGCTGCCTTTGCTTGCTGGCATTTATGGATTGAGAGAAACAAGGTGATTTTTGAAGATTGTTCCCCCTCTCTTTTCTCTGTGGTTCAAAGGATTGTGGATTGTTTCTCCTGGCAGCCGGCTACACAAAAAGTCTTCTCAAACAGAGTTTGTGAGATATCTCAGGCTGAGGGATTCACTTTGGCTTGCTTTGATGGTGCAGCCCTGTCAAAAGGTAATTGTTGCGGAGCGGGAAATTTTTTCAAGACTCATTCGTCGAGGATTACAAAATGGTTCATAAATTGCGGAGCTAGAACAAATACAAAGGAGAAACTCATGGGCTTGTGGGCGACTCTCACCCTGGCAACAATCTGGTCGATCAAAAAATTACAAATCCTTTGGGATTCGAAAGTTATTATCAACTGGATTAATCAAAAGGGTAACCTCCAAGCGGTGAACATTGATTGCTGGAAACAAAAAACTAAGGATTTGGGAAAAAAATTCAAAGATATTAGCTTCCAGCATATTTATAGGGAACATAATAAAGAAGCCTACACACTTTTAAAGAGGGCGGTAAAAGAAATTGAAGGAAGGCTTTTGGTTTATCACTAGAACAATGGGGAAGAAAGCCCTCATTCTCTCCTTAACATCTTTGAAGTGTGAGAAAGGGCGAGGTCTTTGTGGAGTGAAAGTTGATTTCAAGTCACTTCACAGAAATTTCTGCCTCTTACGGTTTTAAGTTGTTTTTTTTTTTTATTGTTGATTAGTTTTCTGAGTATCTGAAACTGTCAATACTCTGTCCTTTTGACTGATCTTGGGTATCGCTCAGGAACATTGACTGATTTTGTAAACGAATTTATACTCTATATAAATTTGAGATATTTTATTTTGAAAAAAAAAAGTTTTGGAAGTTTCAAATACTCCAAACTCGAACTACCATCCAGATTCAGTTTTACAATGGTTGATTCGAAGACTTCAACCTGGCGCAGCCGAAGATTATATGAAAGGTTGAAAATGTTACTGGATGACCACAATTCGTTATCCTTCATTGTTATCTTTCGTAATCAAGGGATGTATCTTTCCCTTTAAAGATGAAGTGTTTATGAAGAACACTTCATAGATGATATTGTTGACGTCATATCGATGATTTTAATTAAATAACACTTTACACACTGATGTTTATTTCATTTTTTAAGTAAACATTTTCCATCTTCAAATGGAATATATTTCTTTCATTTTTGGATATTTGCATTTTAAAATTAATTTTACCTAACACTATGGTTGAACCTCTAGGTGGTTGTAAATAGGTCAAAAGCTAGGGCGTGGATTTAGGTTATCAAATTTGAGATGCCATGTGGATGATCCTAGCGTCACTAGTCATTGTGGTTGGTAACTCAATACAATAATATAAATTATGTGAAAAATTACTATATATTATAAAACTATTTGGAAAAAGATCGAGAGTCTCCTCTATTGAAATATTTCACAAAGTCTAAGATCAAATATTACTTCTAACTTTTTCAAAGTATATTGAAATATTTCACAAAGTCTAAGATCAAATATTACTTCTAACTTTTTTAAAGTATATTTTCATTGAGGGTATTTTCACTATGTCATTGTGTTTACTTGGAATTTTTGCAAAAGAAACTACTCACTATACGTCGTCATTGGATAAAACAAATTTATTTTGTTTACACGTGCATCTTAAATAAAACAAATTTATTTTGTTTACACATGCATCTAATGATCTAATCTTAGTATTGGAAAATGGGTTCCATTTGGTTAGCGTTATTAAAGTCATTGAACACTAATGAACACTTAGTGTACATTATCATTATCTTACATAGGTGAGATGTGAAGGATGGATAAAGTGTTAGAACGCTTGTTGGTATTTATAAAAAAAAATTGTTGCTTGATTGGTTCAAAGTCAATGCAAGTAGTGTTTGTGATCTTTCAATTTCATCTTTTGAACTTTATCATGTTTATATTGTAATTATGTTTTTTATTATTATGTTTTTCTTCACACCATGAGATTGATCATGAAAGACATAAATATGATTCTTTTGACTTTATTGAAAGATTATGAGGTTAATTAAGGTACATCACCTAATGGGTCATGAGTTTATTAGAGAAAAAAGGTAAGGGGGTCAAAGGGTATTGACCTATGTTTAATGATTTTTCCATGTCCTCTATAACCCTATTTTATGTGATTGTCATATTTCAATTTTATCTTATTGTTTATGCTAGTTAAATTAGGATCTTAGTGAAATTATTTAATTGCTTCAAGTAATTATCTCCTACATCCAAACCATAACTTCCTACTTTGTAGTAACCAACTCCTACTATCAATGAACCAAAAAATGAGTGGAGAGAAGACTCATCCCTCTCACCCCATTCACCCATTCATTCATGCAAATATGAATTAGGAAAGAGAAACTTGAAGAAAATAGAGTTCTTGAAGAAGAGAAAAGTGAATCTAGCTCTCATATATGTTGTATGGTGACAACACATCTTGGCAATTACAACTTGTTTCTACTTCCTTGGACATGGTTTTGGTTTACCAAGAAATTGGTATTTCATATCCATGTATATGCTTGTTGTTGTTTGTTTAAATGAGAAGCCCGTGAGATTCTCGAGACTAGTGTAACCATTTCTCCATTTGGTTGAGCAATAAAGAGATGTCATTGCCCCCATTTCATTTTTCTTGTTGTAAGATGTGTTGTTCTCCTTTGTTTCTTTGTTCATTAATTATACTTGCAGACTGATCTCCAACAAGTGGTATCAGAGCAATGACATCGTGAACCAAGGAGGAGAGTTTGTTCGTTGGTCATTCACGAAGAGAAGAGTTGTCAAGGAAACCATTTGGGCATTATGTCCCTGAGGGAGAAATATAAATTTGTAGTTCTGTGAACCATGTGTTGGAGGTCATGGTGATGAAAGAGGTAGAGGACTATAACACACACACACATCAAAGGTGTTGTGGAGAAATTGGTAGGGGAAAAAAAGTACCGGTGCGACAAGTGTTGCCATTTACAGGAAGCCAAGAAGAGGTTGAGGATCAAATCTCCACCTCAAGTTCTTATTTGCGAGCTAAAACGTTTCAAATACACACAAGTGGGGTGCATGGTGAATTATGGGCATTACATTTCTCTAGTAAAGAGTGTCGGCTAGTGGCTCAAGTTTGATGATGATAAGGTTGAAACGATCGAGAAGAGTGCGTTGGAGGATTTATTTGGGTCATCTGAAACAATAGCATTGGATCCCAACAAGGAAATGAATATGTACATCTTGTTCCATCAAATTGTGAATGGCATTGAAACAACTAAGTCTTGGAGCGGCAGTGAAGAAGACAAAGTGGTCACAATTTCATTTAAATTGTTGTGAATATTTGAATTGGCTGGTGAATACTCATGATTGAGTCATGAATTGATCGAAGTGTATATGATGAGGGTTTTGTGGAGCCCCGAGGACATGGAATTGTTGACCCGGAAAATGAATTTTGTGATTCAAAGAAGGTGAACGTAGATTTTGATCCATTACCTGGCACCAACAATGTTGAAGTGAAAAAGACACCACGATGAGAGGCTCCTTTAGGTGTTGGACTAGTTGTTAATACTACACCCACATAACGAAATATTTCGAGGAAAATGGTTGATTTGATGGAGGTGTAGGGGGGATTGATGTAGAACTAAAGGGAGAAAGAAAGCATGGTGTTTTTTATTCTTGGTCTTTCCAGTCTTGAGCTTTCCCATGGAATCTCATAATAAAAATATGCAGTCTCAGAATAAAAACAAGGAATTTCTAGATATTTCTCATTCAAGCATGAATCCAGGATTAGGAGGGAGCTAATACCTAATGATATGATCGATTGAAGAATCTGTGAGGACTTATAAATTCAATATTTGATAGATACAAGATGAGATTTAGGGCTAGAGGGATCTCTCGGAAGGAGGGAGAAGACTATGATGATAGCTTGGTCCAGTAACCAGATATACTTCTACCTAAGCCATTATATCTCCTACAATATCCATGGGTTGGATTTTACATCAGATGGATGAAAATACTATTCTTCTCATCAGAGTAATTGAAGAAGAAGTATATGTAGAGAAACCTCAAGGTTTTGAGGTATACCAAAAAGAAACACATGTATGCAGATAGAAGAAAACCTTGTATGTATTCAAGAAACCTGGCACAGATCCTCTAATGTACAAGTAGAAGTGTGGTGAAAATTTCCTATGAAAGAGGAAGTGTATGAAAACAGTTCTTCAGAATTCCGAGATGATGGATTGCAAATCCATGGAAAACTCCCACGATGAAAGATCTAAAGAAGTTGAGAGACTCTGATCTAATAGACTCATCCCTATATCGATAATTGAATTGCTCATTAATGTATTTGGAGAATACTCAGTCGAATATTTTCTTTGCTGTGAAAATAGTTCTAAGTGGAACCTAGCCATGAGAATTGAATAATTTCAAAGCATGCCTTGAAATGTCTTCGTGAGACATTTGAGTTATGATATGCAACTGCATGGATTTATCGATCCAGATTGGGTAGGGAGTACAGATAACAAAAGAAGTACTTCTTGGATATGTTTCAGTTTGGCATGATATCATGGACTAGTAGGAAACAAAAGTCTGTTGCACTCACCACTATAGAAGTAGAGCATATTGCATCTTGTGATGCTTGTACGAAAGCAACGTGGATCTGTAAGTTGGTTTCTTCACATTTTGATTAGGTGTTGCATTCAATCATGATATATTGTGATAACCAAATTTGTGTGAAGCTCTCAGAGAACCTGGTGTTCCATGGCAGGTCGAAGCACATTGATATCAAGTACTATTTTATCTGTGATAAAGTATAGAGGGGAGAATTAGTTCTCCATTATATCTCCAAAGATGAGAAAATAACATATATTTTGGTAAACCCTTTGTCCAAGATGAAAAGTTTGTGTACTTAAGAGACAAGCTGGGACTCATGGAGATGACTCCCTTATTGGAAATGGAAGTGATTACTACCCAATTTTGGAGGGACCATTGATATGTTATTGATATATGGACAGTCATTTTCCAGTTTGGAAAATGGTTCAGGTTGGCAGAAACTTTCAAGTCTAGAAAGTGGTCCAACATTCTTGATGGACAGTCATTTTCTAGTTTGGAAAATGGTCCAGGTTGGGCAATCACTTTCCATTTCGGAAAGTGGTCCAAGATTCTGATGGACAATCATTTTCCAGTTCGGAAAATGGTCCAGAACGGACATTCATTTTTGTAACAAAAATGGTCCGACAGATTGGTGATGTACCATAGTGTAATATTCCAGATATAAATAGTATGCAGAACATTAATAATTAGCTAGAAATGGAAGATAAACAACGATATAACCAGAACAACACCACAATAATACCAAAATAATACTATAATAACACCAAAAAGAGCACTTTGATTACTGAGAGCAATGTTCACTTGTCTCTTCAAGGGGGAAACCTCCAGCAGAGTAGAGCTCTATTACAATAATGTCCAAGACAAAAATTCTCATACCCTCTACTCCTATTTATACTAAATATGTCTATCAAAAGAACAATCTAGAGGAAGATCCTTCTAGAAGAAGAAGCTTCTATTAGGGATTCTTACATTTGACTTATTCTTCCTTATTGCTAGGTCTTATTAATATTGACCTTTGTTACATGGAAATACATTATTCTACCTCCATGAGGGGTTAGGTCCCTAACATGTCCTCCCTGTTAAAAACAGCATTGTCCTCAAGGCTTGAGATGAGGAAATCACTGCATAATGGTAGCTAGTTCCCAAGTGGCATCTATTGGAGTTATATCTTTCCACTGGACTAACACTTCCCTGATGGTGCACTAATGCAGACGACGCTTGCGATGGTCCAAAACTGCTTGTGGTTGTATCCAGATGGATCCTTCTTTGTCCAACTCGGGAAGGTTGGTTTGAGTTTGGCACTTAGTTCCAATCACCTTCTTTAAGTAGGAAACATGAAAAACATGATGGAGCTTAGAATGACTGGGAAAAGATAACTAATAGGACACCTATCCCACACACTTGAGAATGGTATAAGGAGCATAACATTTGTGTGCCATTTTTTTACAATGGTCATCCTTGAGGGAAATTTTCTTGTAAGGTTTCAGTTGAAGAAACATCTGATATCCTTCTGCAAATTGACATTTAGAGTGACCTTGATCTACTTGTTGCTTCATGCGATGGGCCATGACCAAATTCTCTTTGAGGGTATGGAGAATAGCCTCTCGAACAGTAAGTGTTTGGTCAACCTCATGGACCGTCGAGACACCTGGCAAGTATGAAAGAACTGAAGGTGGATTTTTTCCATATACCGCTTCAAAAGGAGTCATGTGGGTAGTTGTATGGTAAGAAGTGTTGTACCACCATTCATCTAGTGGTAACCATTGAGCCCACTAATTTTTCCTTTCTAATGAAAAACACCTCAAATATGTTTCCAAACACTTGTTGACAACTTCATTTTGACCATCAGTCTGGGGATGATAAGTTGTGTTGAGATGCAATTGGGTGCCTTGTAGATTGAACAGTTCTTGCCAAAAATTGTTGGTGAAAATTGGGTCATGATCAGAAACAATAGAATGAGGCATGCCATGAAGCTTGAAGGCCTGATCCATGAAAAGTTGAGCCACAATGGAGGCTTTAAATGGGTGTTGAAGAGAACAGAAATGAGCATACTTGGAAAGACAATCAACTACCACAATGATGACTAATTTATTGCCCAATTTAGGTAAGCCTACAATAAAATCCATAGATATATCTCGCCAAATAGAAAGTGGAATCGGAAGTGATTGTAGTGTGCCAGAATATTTGACTGTTTCACCCTTGTTGCATTTACAAACATCACATTCAGCCACAAATTGTGAACGTCTTGTTTCATACCATCCCAGAAAAAAAGAATGTTTGACCTGGTCATAGGTTTTGGTAAACCTAGAGTGCCCAACAGTGGGTGTAGCATGAAGCTTAGAAAGTATCATGGATTTAAGTTTTGATTGTTTACTTAAATACAAACAACCTTTGTATCGAATCTCATCATTGAGCCAAGAGTTCCTTGGGGAAACTGGGGAATTGACCTACAATTGTTGTATAAGATGTGAGCTTTTCGGATCGTGTAGCCATTCCTAGAGAACAACTTGGAGCCAATCTAGTACAATGAAGGAGAGATAAAAAAGGGACCCTTCAGCTTCATATTTTCTGGAAAGTGCATCATCAACCACATTGTCTTTTCCTTTCTTGTAAATGATCTCATAATCATATCCAAAGAGCTTAGTCACCCATTTTTGTCACTATGGGAGGAAAGTCGTTGTTCCATAAAATACAGGCTTTGATGATATTTCTTAATTTGGAAGCCTTTCCCCAATAGATAAGGGTGTCAAAGGCCCACGACATGTAGAATAGCCAACATTTCCTTTTCATAGGTTGATTTTCCCAAATTTTGCTTTCACAGTTGTTTGTTGGTAAAGGCCAAAGGCCAACCCTCTTGCATAAGGACTGGGCCAATTCCTTTCCCAGAAGCATCACATTCCAAGACAAAGATCTTTGTAAAATCAGTAAGGGACAGGATTGAAGTGGTGCACATGGCCATCTTCAAGGTTTGAAAATACTGAGCAACTACTGGAGTCCAAGTGAAAGAATTATTTTTAAGGAGAGTAGTGAGAGGTGATGCAATGTTTCCATAATTCTTAACAAACATGCAATAATAACTTGTTAAACCCAAAAATCCATGCAATATTTTGAGATTCTTTGGGTGAGGTCAATCTTGCATAACTTCAATCTTTTTAGAATCCACCCCGACACCGGCCTTGCCAACAAGATGACCCAAGTACTCGACTTCTAAGGCACCAAAAGAAAATTTAGATTGTTTGAGGAAAATTTGGTGATGAGAGAGTATATGGAGAACTCGATCCACATGAGCAAGATGGGTTTTCCAGGTTTTACTATAGATGAGGATATCATAAAAAAAAGATAAGACAAAATGACGGAGAAAAGGATAGAAGACATGATTCATGAGGCTTTGGAAAGTAGAGGGAGCATTACACAAGCCAAAGGGCATGACAAAAAACTCATAGTGGCCCTCATGATTTCTAAATTCATTCTTAGGAATGTATGTCTCAATCATACATATCTTGTGGTAGCCCGAACAAAGATCAAGTTTAGTAAAGAACTGGGCACCACTCAATTCATCCAAGAGGTCATCAATGACAGGGATGGGAAATTTTTCTTTAATGGTGAGTTTGTTGAGGGTGAGAAAGTCAAGACACATGTGCCAAGAACCTTATTTCTTAAGGACCATGACCACAAGAGAAGAGTAGGGGCTTGTACTAGGGAGGATAACACTTGCGTTGAGCAATTCTTGAACAATTTTCTCAATTGAATTTTTTTGGAAAAAGGGATGACGATAGGGATGGATATTGGGAGGAAGGCTTCCCAGGACAAGGGGAATGGAATGATCATGAACACCACGGGAAGGAGGGAGTTCTTGGGGAGTGGAAAAAACCACTTGATGTTTAGAGAGGATGGATTGGAGGTCCTACGGCACAGAGGGTGTCTCAGTGGCTTGTATGACATGGAGTTGGGAAATAATTCCAAAATGACCTTTTTTTAGAAGCTTTTCCCTGCGATGGGAATTGATGATCTCTGGGGAACTGACATTGATGCCTTTGAACTTATATTGTTGGCCCTCCTAGTCTAATTGCATGGTTAATTCCTTAAAATCCATGAGAATGGGACCCAAAGTCCTTATCCATTATGCACCCAACACAATGTCACAACCACCCATGTCGATAGAAAACATATGAGATTTCATGTAGTACTCACCAATTTGGAGACACACATTTTCACAACGCCCTCCACATTTCATGGACTCGCCATTGGCAATCATGATTTGAAAATTATTGATGGCACAGATATAGAAATTAGTTTCCTGGAAAATGTGGCGATGAATAAAATTATGGGTGCTTCCACTATCAAAAATAATGATGACCTTCCTATGATTAATGTAAACAATTAGCTTGAGGGTTTCAGGAGTAGAGAATCCCGTGAGAGCATTTAGGGAAATGACCGGTTCTATTTCGGGAGGGTCTGAGGGAGGGGTCATGTTAGTGGGTTCATGTGACGCGGACACAAGGGGAGCCTCAACATCGTCTTCCAGAACATCCTCTTAGATGGCCATAAAAATCTTTTGTTCCTTACACTTGTGCCCAGGAAAATATTTGTCATCACAATTATAACAAAGGACTTTGAGTTGGCATTCAACCATTTCAGCCTTGGTCAATTTATGTATCTTTAGTGGAGTAGAAGGAGGAGTGGGAGTGACTGGTTTAGTTCGAGGAATAAAGGAGGGTTTTCGATTTTGAGAAGAGACAACTTGTTGTGCTTCCTTGTTAGGGTCCTAACCCGCACATAGGTAGATCAATATATTTGGATGTAATAAATGTCAATATTAATAAGGCCTTTCAATAAAATAGAATAAGGTGAATGTAAGAATACCTAATAGAAGCTTCCGCTTCTAGAAGGATATTCCTCTATATGCTTCTCTTGATAGACATATTTAGTATAAATAAGGGTCGAGGGTATGAAAACCCTAGCTTGGAGATTATTGTAACAGAGCGCTGCTCAATTGGAGGTTACCCCCTTGAAGAGCCTGTGAACATTGCTTTCTGAATCAAAGTGTTATTTATGTTGTTGTTCTTATATCATTTCTATGTTATTGTGGAGATTATGCTGGATATATTACTGTTATTTCGCCATTTCTAGCATTTTATTCTGTTCTGCATATTTATTATATATGGTATCTTGCAAGTGGTCTCAGAGCACTTTCCTTGGTAGAAATTGTGGGAATTTTTTTTTCAGGGTAGAGACGTATTTCGGCGTCTTTAAGCCACAAAGATCTGTCATTACGCGCATAAAATTGCGGTTGAGGGATTCATACATGCAGGAAATACAAGTGGTTCTTAAGCGCACATATGTTGGCCACCCTTGTAACCCCTGTTGGTACCCCTTCAAGTGGTAGCACATCACACAACACCTGTGTACGAATTGGCCTAGATTTCCTAAAGCCCTCTTTAGATAAACATATCGGTCGTCGGACTGCTATAGTGTCACCGAGAACAACACTCGGGAAGATACTCTCTAGTACCTGGGTAGTCAGGTAGTACGGCTAAGGGCATGGTCTATCCTCCTTAGTTAGTGCCCTGAGATATTGGGCCGACTACTACTGTTGGACCCCACCTGTATATCAGAGAGCTATAGCATAGGGAAAACCCTTGTTTGTAGAACCCTTGAATACCTAACCCTTGGGGGACAGAAACATAAAAAAATTAAAACAGACCAGATCTATTACCATGCAACTGTGTTCGGGTTGCCAAGTAAATACACATTTCTTTCTGGTTAAGCATTTGGGGATTTCATCACTGTAGTATTATTTGAGACCTATTCCATTGGATTCATCTCTCTGCCCTTATCACATTCATCCATATCATTTTTCAGCAAAATTTTTTACCCCGCCTGCCCCTTTTCTGTTCACCCATCCTCATGGCCCATACTTGTAGCCAAGATCTGGAAACTCGCTTCAACACATTGCAATCTGGTTTCCTCAAGACCCAAAAAGAAGTGAAACAACTCAGTGTTATTTTTGCCTCCATCGATTCATCCATCAATACAACCATGTAGTCCTCAATGGAGGAAGTCAAACAAGAACTGACCACCCAACTTGAATTTGTCTTTGCATCCCTCTACACCGAACTGAAGATCCCTACAGATGACCATTTCTCTTAAGCACCTCCAAAGATCGAAGATGAACATTCCTCCCATTCTCATACCTTTTAGCACCAACACTTTCAACATGACCTACGCCTTTCGTGGGTGGATGTGACCAAATTTGATGGCTCGGACCCCACTAGTTGGGTAACCCAAATGGAACATTATTTCTCTTTATACGACATCACAGATGACTTGGCCAAACTCCAGTATGGTGTTCT
>SNQJ01S0186547.1:0-18581 GCA_010110895.2 Picea sitchensis
TTTTATGTGATTAATGATGGATGTTATGTGATCTATTTCTAGCATGAAAATTTGAATTTGAAATATATTGGTACGTGGATACCCAGTTAATGATATGGTTAAATGTAATTGCATGTTAATAGTGTATGGATATGCAAGAGTTTATGTTATAAACTAACTTGCATATTTAATGGGCTATGTAATAGCCAAAGAAGGATGATAATAAATGGTTGATGTTGTGAACATCAACCGAGAAACAATATGATATGAATCATTTAATGTTAAATTATGTTGGTTCAACTGCATTGTTATGATATGTGGGAACGTGTAAGTTTTTTAGGTAGCGTGACTGCTTGAAGCTGAATATTCGATGATGAAATTCCCAACAACACAGTTCCACCGTCCGGTCCATGATAGGTTGTTGACTCTAGTTATATCAAGAGGGGTGGAGGTATTTCCCACCATGTATCCTCCGAAACCTAGAGTCATGGGAGGACAATGTTAGTTCACGCTCTCCTAGATGTGTGATGATGACTGCCAATTTCTTGTTGGGGAAGTTTGGTCAAGGTAGTTGACACATCTACTTATAGGTTATATTTGGAGTTAGGTATTATAGTTGACGCTCTAGGATAGTCAAATAGAAGAAGGATAGGGATAGAATATGGAAGTATGTTAGAGAGGTAGGGTGTTAGTAGTAGTTGAGAGTGTGTGGAGTTTTAATATTATAGAAAAATGTCTAACTTACTCTTTGTTATTTAATATCAAATGCTTAACTGAATTACAATCACCTAGGTAAATGTTTCATTTGTGCCAAACTGTTATAATTGAAGGATTTTGCTAATATTGTAAATGGTTGATTTATTCATTATGAAGTTAATTTCATTCCTAATTGGATTGGAAGCATACAAGAATCACATTAGATGTGTTGATTATTTTCATTAGTACATGCATGAGCTTTGTATGTGCCAACTATTAGTCCCTAAAGTTGTCCTTGACTGCTAAGGGCAATCTAGGGCACCTTAGTACCTCCATCATTGCAATGGTTTATGCTTATAGGTCTTTTTATATTTATAGGTTGTTTTGTGGGTCAAGGAGTGGTTGAATAAGGAAACATAAGCTTCTGATTACAAATTCAAGTTTCCACCACATTCACTTAGTCAATGGTAATTACTCTGATAATCCAGGAAAATATATTTAAATAGAAGAAAAAGGAAGTTGCAAGTTTATAATCTGTCCACTTACCTATAAGAATCTGAATTTCCAAATATCATTAAGAAAACAAGAAATAATTACTTGAATACAAACTTTGTAACAGTTGAGCAAACAATTAAAACTTCACTGATATTCAACATAAACAAAATAAATCAAATGATTTGCAAATATTTAAATGCATTCAAGTAAAGAGATGAAATTTAACAAAAGAATGAGATATTCTAACGATCAAAATGCTTTTTCCATTGAGTGTAATATGTAGCAGATTCCAGATATACAATATATATGAATATGTTCCATATCACCACTAAATGCGAACCCTCAACTCTGTCAACACATTTCCTTTTTATACATAGAGTTGGTTTCCCTAGATCCTAAAATATAGATATAGTTTTGATTTAGCCTTGATATCTGGCTAACATATAGGGATCACATTCTATTCAATTATTACATCACAAAAAAAATCCTAGATTTTATGAAAAGACCCGATCCTACGTCTAGATTATGATTTCACAAGATATCCTTTGACCTAAAAGTTTGAATATGCAGTAACTTCTCCAAGTAGATGCACTTGAATAATTTTCTCCTCGAACATGCATATGCTGGAAAAAAGTCCTTCATCTCTCAAAAGGTTTTATCATCTTATCATAGAAGAGCTCCAAAACTGTCCTTATGAATCAAAATGGTTCCCTATGTACTGACATGGTCTAAGCAGAATTTTCATTGTTGAATAGAAGTATGTCCGCTAGATCTTTCCCGCAAAATAGAATTCTGTAAAAAATATTGTTTTGTTGGAGTCTTAGAGATTTTCTTTGAGAATTCGTAGAGTCTCCTTTTATTTCTATTTCAGTTTACAGAATTTAGCCTGTAATATGGAATTCTGTACCACAAGTTTTTGATTTTGTTGTCTCAGGTATGCAGTATTGGCCTCATAATATTCAGGTGTCAACAAATCTTTATTCCCAATTACTAGTTCTTATTGCTTTTCTTGTATCACATATTCCTCTTTCTCTACTTGTAGCACATGTTCTTCTTGAATTTATTCCAGTGCAGGTCTTTTTAAATCAATAAACAATTTGGTCTTTTTGGTTTTCCTTTCCTTCTTATGCACCTTTACAATTTTTTTCTCAACAATGTCTTCTGTTGCAGACTCATGAAAACTAGGTGCTCCTTTTTCCATATAAAATTCAGTCATCTCTAGCATTTCCCTTAGTGTATGGATTGTTATCCTTTATTTCTTGGTGATTCTAGGAGTCTTATCATCTGAGAGAGAATATTCAGTTGTTGGAACATGTTGTTTCTTTTTCTTCAACTTTCTGGTCTTCTTATGAATTTCGTGTGTGATATCATCATCTAAAATGATCATATTATCTTTCTTAAGAGAGGATTTAAATAGAGCCTTTAAGTTAAGTATCAATTTGTTTGTAGCTCTTGTTTAAGGCCTACTGGGATAGCTTACAGCCTATTTACCCTTTCCTTTTTTACCTTTACATTGTTTCACTTGTGGGGGATTCTCAATAGGTGCATCATCAGTTTCTGTTTCAAGCTCAGATTTCACTTATTGCAATTTTTATGTCCTTTGCTTAGCCATTCTCCTTGTATATACCTTGTCAAAAATTGCAAGCTCATGTTTTGAAACAGAGGATTCATGCTCCAACTTGATTTCTTCCTCTTGTTGTGATTCAAGTTTCCTTTTTCTTGATATGGTTCTTCTTTCTACAGGGGAGAGCTTCTACAATTTTGTAGATCTTCCTGAAGTATTTATTTTCTTTGTTGAAGCTTTAGGTTTCTTTTGTTCTGGATCTAGTTCAACAAACCCTAAAGAGGCCAGTAACTACTTCCAGGACACTTGAACTTCTCTCAATGCATACATGACCAACATATTGATCAAACCTTGATGAAACAAAATTTTATGAGCAGTTCCATGATTATTCTTCACCCACTTGGCTATTTTGGTTAAAATCTTCAGCAAATAAAATGGCAATCTCATCTCTACATCTCCATTTAAATGCATAAAAATTCTCATATGGTAAGGATAAGCATAATAATACCTTCCCTTTCTTGTTATATACCTCTGGAGTATTTTCAAAACATCATTCCATTCTTCCTTTAGCCATTTACACCGGATCCCTTGACTCCAATTGGGGTCATGGTGTTTTGGTAATAAAAATTGCTTGTACAAGTTTGCAGATAATTCATA
The DNA here is from genome assembly GCA_010110895.2 of Picea sitchensis. NCBI lineage: Eukaryota > Viridiplantae > Streptophyta > Pinopsida > Pinales > Pinaceae > Picea > Picea sitchensis. The sequence goes on from SNQJ01S0186547.1 coordinate 3,392, forward strand.
TTTCTTCCACCATCTTTCACCCTGCACAGGTAAGTGACATGATACCCCTATCGATTTCTCTGTAACGTAGATCAATACATTCCCCACTTGAGTTTTAAAACCATCAAATTTTTGAGCGAACAACATCGACACATCCTCATCGTAACCCTAGAAATTACAACAAAATTTGAACCAACCAACATCAACAAATTTATGAAAAATCTCAGGATACGCGTCCAAAAATTCGCCCCCTATCGGTTCCAAATGAATAACCTGGCCACTTTTCTTGGGCACCATCATGTTGACTGCGATCTCCTTGTAACACTGCAAATACTAGGGTTTCAAGAGTCAGGCTTAAGAAATCCCTGCACACACAATAGATATGGAGATGCTTTTTCGGTTTACAAAATGTTGATAGACAAGAATCACATCCTAATTTCTAATGCTCGAAATCGTGGCCTAAAACCCAAGTTGATGTATGTACTGGTAGGTACAAACTTGTTTTCATCAGATCATTATCTTGAGTCAAATCATCATTTTTGAAAAAGAGTTATAAATGCTGCAAGATTCTCTGCATAGTCCTTTGACAACTTAACACGATCCTCGGGATACCAAACACGTTTAAAAATCATGATGAGTTTAGGCTCTACAAGAATGGCAGAATTCTTGTAGAGACTCTATCTCTATTTTACACTTTAGAAAATTTAAATTAATCTTGAATTTTGATGAGACACTCTCAAACTATGCAAATATCAAATCATTCTTACTAGAAACAAATAAAAACGAACTCAAGAAAAACAAGAAACACCCAAAATCATAAAAAGAAGTGTATAGGGAACTAAATAGAAACAGGTGTATATTGAGGCATGTTTTTTTTGGAATTGAGAAGGTAGGAATGAGTTTTTGATAGCATAGGCTAAAAATCAAGGGTAAGAGGTTATAGTTTGTTCGAGGACTAACACCAGCTACACATACATTCTTTGTGCATGTACACTAGTATTTATGAATGTATTGAATTAATGATGTTTGCTTATCTCATCTAGATGTATGAACCCTGCTATTATTATTCTTATATTGTGAATTACCATAACTTCAAGATGAAGTTTCTTGAAGGGTGGGTGTATGTAACACTCCAAATGGATTAAACTAACAAAAAATTAATGTAATGAATTTAATTAAAGTAATTAAACTCATTAATGTAATTAAGTTGATTATATTAATTAATTAAGCTATATTTTATTATGATTTAATTAGTGAATTATATATTATAATTAAATAAAGGAAATCATTATTATTAGGAATGTGTGTGATTATGTACAGTTGGAAAGGACAATAGTAGGTAGAGCATTTATGGGTGAGGAGTGAAAGTTAAGGGGGTATAAGGCATGTTAGGAGAAATGATGTGAGGAATCCTTTGGGAAAGGATGGTGGTGGATGGGGGATAAGGAGGGATTTCATGTTGTGAGGAGAGGATTCTTTTGGGGAGAGTAGGAAGATAAAGTTTTAGGAGAAGGAAGAACTTGGGATCTGGAAATTTTTGTTAAGATATTTAGACACTTAGGAGTTAGTTAAGATCTACTTGGTCTAATGTGTCGTTAGGTAAAAGTGTGTTTCTTAGTGTGTTTATTTAGTATGCATTTGTAGTTAGGAAATCCGACGGTCACGATATGTTCCCGACATAAAGTGATCCGATGGCTCATACTCTCCTCGATATTAATGGCCATTGATCCATGGATTAACACCAGATTGGTCCATGATCTCTATTTAAATAGCATGGAGGGTCATTTGTTGATGATCGATTGTGATAAACTCTCTTGTAAAATCTCTCTGTAATCTTTTTATTTTGCATTACTAAACTGCTCCAAGTGGCCGCATTGGCTAGGGCCGTGGATGTTTCCTCGTAGCGGTTTTACCAAGTGAAAACATCGATGTGTTGATATTTGATCTAGTTATGTGAGTGGTTACTAAAGGTGTTCGTCCTATGTTGGAATACCTATGTTTTTGAACATGGTATCAGAGCTTGTTTGAATACCCGCTCCTGTTGTAGATCGAGATTGTGAAGCCGAGTTGTCTCATTTCCATTTTATATCATTTTTGTACATTTATAGGATGAGAGGACTATTCCATTGCGTCCAGAGTGTTCATTTCATTCAGGAACACTTTTCATTTCATTCAAAAAGGTTTCCGTTTGTCCAATATACAACCATTTCAGTCAGATCCGAAGGTATAAAGCCTGCATACGCATTTTTTTTAAAATTTTGCAGAGAATTATTTTGGTTTTATTTTGGTTTTGTATTATTTATTTCTAGGTTGCTAGTCTTTTATATCTGCGTATGCTCTTTTCCCCACACCCTGTGCGATCTCGGAAAATCATAAACATATAGGAACATGTGCATCTTCCGGGTAAGATAACCGAGATCTAACCCTTGTTGTCATTGAGAAGAGAATTTTTTTCTTGTGTGAAAGAAGTTTTTTTTAGCACGCTCTCCAAGGTTGTCTTCCACAACAACAAAAAAAACACCCCCAATCCTCTTCCTAAAAAATATAATATGTTTTGCTAGACCATTTGGTTAAAAGTTGCCTTATTAAGTAAGAGGTCTTGAGTTCAAGTCTCTCTTTTGTTACTTTTTTTGAAAAAGTTTATGCTCAACTTGTAAAGTGTATTTCACTTCAAGTATAAAAGTGAATCACTATAAGTAGCTTTAATATTTTATTTTAGAGTTATTTATTTCGCATGCATCTTTTTTTTTTATAAAGTAACTTCATTGTAAAAGTGATCCCCACTTCTCTTTATAAAAGTGAGTCACTTCATAAAACAACTTACACTATTACGTGGTCCTTTGGTTATCGTTTATGCATTTTTTTAAAATGACATAACTCTCACATCCGAAGTCCGTTTTCAATGTCGTTTTTTAAAAAACCGCATAACTTTTCGAGATCTTTCCATCCAGATCACAGTTTTAGTTTTTAAATTCATATTATATGCATATTTAATATGGCTTCTACAAGTAATCTCTTGCTTACCAACAACAACTACTTCCAATGGAAATCTCATATGGAATATTTATTAAGAAGTAAAGGCTTGTACTAGATTACCTTGGGAAAGGAAAAAGCACCCAATGATGATGATAAGAAATTCAAATGGGCTAATAGAAGTGACGAAGCACGTGGAATAATCAGAATGTCCATCTCTCCTGATTTAAGGTTTCACCTTAAAGAAATTGATGACCCCAATGAAGCTTGGGAAAAGATTGAATCTGTGTTTGGTAAACTCAATATTATTCGAGCAAAACAGTTAGAAAATAAAGTACTGACCTTAAGTCCAAGTGATTTTTCTTGCCTTGGAGACTATCTATCTAAGTTTAAACCACTCAGAATTTTATGCGAGGAATGTGAGATAGACATGGAGGAAGAGTGTTGCATCTATCTTATTCTTTCTAATCTAGGTAGTGCATATTCTGTGTTTGTATCTACCTTTTATGCCATGAGATATGCTCTAGGGAAATCTTATCAAAAACCCACTCTTATTTCCTTTTGTGTTGTTTTAATTAGAGAGGAAGATAATCTTATATAACTTGGAGTGATCAACACTGCAGGTACCTCCAACAAAGCCTTAGTTGCCTAGCATAAAGATAAACCCAAGTATCCCAAGAAGCAACATCCTCTCTACAACAACAAGCAACATAAGGGTCCAAAACCCGCTCAGACAGCTTCAACGCCTAATGGTGACAAATGAGAAAAATATAAAAATAAGAAGACTCACATACATTGCAACTTTTGTGATAAATATGGTCATGAGGAGTCCAAACGTTTCAAGAAGATGGCAGCTTTAGAAGATGCGCTGAAGAAGCACAACATCAATATTGATTCTACTTATTATTCTTCTTCTCATGGACATGCACTCTCCGCTTTTGGTTTCTCCTTCATTACAACTTCTACTTCTTATTCTTCTGATGAGTGGCTTATTGATTATGGAGCATCTTGTCATATGGCTAAGGATAGCGACATATTTTCTTCTCTAAATGAATGTAACACCAAGAAAATATTTGTTGGTGATGATAGATCTCTTAGTGTTGTAGGATCTGGAACAATTCAAGTAGATAATGGTCATTTCAATGATGTATTATGTGTCCCAAGTCTTTCTTGTAACATTCTATCAATATATCAAATCACTGATTCAGGTGAAGGTAAAACCATAGAATTTTCACCTCACCAAGTTGTAATCAAGGATCTAAAATGTCCTAAGCATGTTCTTGCAATTGGAATTGCTGATGATATTACCAGTTTGTACAAGTTTGACAACTTTGGGTCATCATCTTTTTCATCATTTTTTGTTTCTCATAGCGATGACTTGAGAAAACTTTGGCATGAGCGGTTTGGTCATCTAAACTATCGCTCATTGCAACAACTATGTAATCAACATATGGTGACTTTTCTTCCTCCCGTTTCATGTAGAGATGGTGTTTGTGCCGGTTGTGTTCTTGGAAAACATCATCAGGACAATTTTGACAAACATCTCCCTTGGCTTGCCTCGGGCCCTTTGCAGCTTGTTCACAGTGATTTGTATGGTCCACTTTCTTCTTATTTTTCTGGGTGCAAGTATTTCTTAACTTTCATTGATGATTTTTCTAGACAAACTTGGTTTTACTTCTTAAAACTTAAGAGCGAAGTTTTTGACAAGTTTTTGGACTATAAGGCCCTTGTAGAAAAGCAATCTGGACATCAAATTCAAAAGTTAAGAACATATAATGGAGGCGAATATGTGAACAATAATTTTACAAGTTACTGCGTTATAAAGGGAATCCAAATGCAACACACTGTTCCATATACACCACAACAAAATGGTGTTGCTGAGAGAAAGAACCGTACATTAAAAGAAATGGCTAATCGTATGATCCAATCTAAGGGATTAAGTCTAAAGTATTGGGCAGAAGCAATCAACTGTGCAAATTACATAGTCAATAGCACTCCCACAAAGGCTCTTAAAAATATAACACTTGAAGAAGCTTGGACTAAAATTAAACCAGATGTAAGTCACTTCCGTGTATTTGTCAGTATAGCATGGGCTCACATTCCTGATGAGAAAAAGAAAGCATTGCAACCTAAAAGTGAGAAGTGTATATTTGTTGGTTATTTTGAAGATGTTAAAGGTTATAGAATTCTTCAACCACATTGTAATGAAATTATTATTAGAAAAGATGTTAAATTTGATGAAAATCTCTTGGCCTGCGAGTCTAATTCGACGATTGTGCCTTCTTCGGGCCACGAGAAATCTTCGACGTTTGTGCCTTCTTCTGTTCCTATTCTAGTTTCTTCTTCAGATGATGACATTGAGGATGTCAATCCACGTCTACCTTCTCACCTTCCTCCATATGAGTCCTTTGAACCTGACCCACCACTAGTTCCACCGCTTCCTAGATGGCTCTGTTCAACACGAGAAGCAACTAGTGGTCTTGTCGGTGATCCTTCAGATCAACGTCGAACATGTTCACAGTTCCATCGAGCCTCTTCCCTTTTGGATCAAGTTTCAGAGACTCATTATCTAGAGACATTTGCAGAAGCTTCAGGTCATCCAGATTGGGATACAACAATGAATGAAGAGTATCAGTCTTTAATGGCAAACGATACTTGGGATCTTGTACCTCTTCCAAAAGGAAGAAAACTTTTCATATGTAAATGGGTCTACAGAACTAAGTATGCATAAGATGGAAGTGTTGAAAGACACAAGGCTCAGTTAGTTGCCAAAGGATTTTCCCAAGTTGAAGGAATTGACTATAATTAAACCTTTTCCCCTATAGCCAAAATGAATTTCATTCTCCTTGTTCTTTCCCTTGCTGCCTCACATAAATGAGAGGTCCATCAGATGGATGTTAAATTCGCCTTCTTGCATGGAGATTTGCGAGAATAAATATACATGGAATAACCTCCTGGCTATGTCCAAAATGACTCTAGCCTTGTTTGTCACCTTAAGAAATATCGCTATGGTCTTAAGCTAGCTCCCCGAGCTTGGTATGCCAAAATGGAGAACTTTCTTATTGACACCAGATTCTCTAGATGCCATTTTGATCCTAATGTCTATACCAAGAAAGTAGGAAGCTATATCATAATCCTTGTCCTTTATGTTGATGACCTTATCCTTACTAGTAGTGACTCAAAACTTTTAAACCATGTGAAAATCGGCCAGGATTTTTGCACTATTTCCTTGGCCTCCAAGTTTTGTAAACCAATGAAGGAATTTTTCTTTCCCAGTCTAAGTATGCTTGTGACCTTCTTCATCGCTTTCACATGAATGATTGTAAATCATCCCCTTCTCCCTTCCAGTCTAGAGTCAAGCTTACTGCCACCTGTACTTCTCCTGAAGTTGATGCCACCTTGTATCGTCAATTAGTTAGTAACCTCTTATACTTGACTCATACCTGTCTTGATCTTTCCTTTGTTATTGGTCTTGTATATGAAAACACCCCATGAAATCCATTGGAAATTAGCTAAAAGGAAACTTCACTATGTGCGTGGTATAGTTCATTTTAGGATACATTACAGTTCAGGGGGGACTCCTTTATTGGTTGGTTTCACCGATTCAGATTGGGCCGGAGAACTTGATGATTGGAAGTCTACTGCATGTTATGTTTTCACCCTTGGTTCAGGACCTATCACTTGGGCTCGTAAGAAACAACAGGCTATTGAAATTTCTTGAGTAGAAGAAGAGTACCGAGCAACAATAAATGCAAGTGAGGAAGCCTTGTGGCTTCGACAAATCCTTTTAAAGTTTGGATTCAAGTAGCAACATCCAACCAACCTTTGGTGAGACAATCAGAGTGCCATCAAGCTCGCCAAAGACTCAGTTCAACATCAACGCATCAAGAACATTGAGATACACATGCACTTCATCAGAAAGCTCATTCATGATCAAGTTATTGAAGTGCTCTTTTTCCCTATAGAAGATCAAGTTGCAGAAATTTTCACAAAGTCTTTTATAGAAGCGAAGTTTTCCAAACTTCGATCTATGTTAAGAGTTCAGGAAGTTTTCATTAAGGGGGGATAGGATCTAATGCCTCCTTCCTTCTCCTATTGTGTCAATATTGTAAATCCTTCAATCCTATCCCAAGTTGTTCTTAAGGGGGGATGTTAGATTATTTAGACACTTAGGAGTTAGTTAATATCTCCTTGGTCTAATGCGTCGTTAGGTAAAAGTGTATTTCTTAGAGTGTTTCTTTAGTATGCATTAGTATGCATTTTTAGTTAGGAAATCCGACGGTCATGATATGTTCCCGACATAAAGTAATCTGATGGTTCATACTCTCCTCGATCTTAATGACCATTGATCTGTGGCTTAACACCCGATTGGTGCATGATTTCTATTTAAAGAGCATGGAGGGTCATTTTTCGATGATTGATTGTGAGAAACTCTCTTGTAAAATATCTCTGCAATCTTTTTCTTTTGCATTAATAAACTGCTCCAAGTGGCCGCATTGGCTGGGGTCGTGGATGTTTCCTTGTAGGGGTTTTACCACGTGAAAACATCAGTGTGTCGATCTTTGATCTGGTTATGTGAGTGGTTACTGAAGGTGTTCGTCCTTTGTTGGAATACCTGTGTTGTCGAACAATTTTGGAATTCTATGAGGTTGGACTTTGTGGCTAGGAATTTTTGGCTCAGGGGATAGGAAACCACAAGGATTTCCCAGAGATAGGGAGCTCAAGAGGTTGTTCCTAGATGGATGGGAGGAAAAACATTTAGTTCAAGCAGTAAAATAATAAAAGAAAGTAGATAATACAACCTATCGATTCAAAGGACTAAATCAGACACAGTTTCTAGGTATTATCCATCCTTATCTTTAATTTATGTTGTGACTAATTACTTGAATTATGTTGTAAATTTATTACCGAAATTTTATGTTGTAATTGATATTTAACAAGTTATTAAATATTGAAATTTTCACATAGCATAATGAAATTCGTAGATTTAGAATATAAGTAGCAGATGAAAACATAAAACATTTCATTTCATTTTATTTAGTGTCCAACTTATTACATAAATTTGCTGATCACCGGAGAACCTAGAATGGTTCTCACATTATTCAATTTTTTAAAAATCATAAAGGGGTTGACACAAGTCATTTTATTGACTCATATCAACCTTAAACCTCTAGCAATGAATTTCTCTATGAGAAACAAGACAAATTGAGTCATTTGGGTTTGAAAGTTGCAACCTTGAGATATAAAGTCTCTGATATAGAGGAGCATGTAGACGAGGACACAATTGAATCCCGGAGACCAATGTAGTGCATGTTCCAAGAGGATCCAACTCTTGACCAATTGATATTTTGTGTATATATAGACAAAGGGGTAGCTTGAACCACTACTTTCAAAGTAATCGACATTAGTGATTCTCCATCCAGTTGAGGGGAGAAAATGATTTGTTATCCCCATACTTTGTTTATTTCTCCAAGGAACAACATGTGACTCAATCAATTTCATTTTTTCACTATCCATCATCTCGGTTGAGGTCATCAAATTATTTTCCTTACATACCCTATGCTTGATTCCTCAAAAAAAGGAAGGACAACCCATAGCCTAGGAAAGATAGCAGTTGTATTAATTATCCTTTATATCTTACATTTATCTCTCCCACACATTTAAAAATGTAGCTTAGGATTGTTTTCTAATGAATTGTATGATATATCCATCCATAAGCATTGGAATCCAACCATTATCCAAGTTAGAGTATCTAAATCGATCATAGTCATGAAGGGGGTTGTCTAATCATCTAAGAAATTGAGCTAAGGAATGTTTTTTTGTAGTGGACATTGAAATCCAACCATTTCCTGACTGAAAATATATGAATCAATCATATTCATGAAGAGGATTGACTTGATCACATAAGAAATCAAGATAAGGCATGGTTTGTTGAAGTGGATGTATCCCTCATAGCTCATGAGAATTTAACTTTGACCTCCTTTTAACTCATGTTGGGAAACTTTCCATTAAATATATTATTTTGTTATGGATTTTTATGGTGGGACCTACCTACCTAATGGCATCCCAAGAATGGTCCAATTGCTTTTTTCCACAAACCTACAATTTTCCCAATTTTTTCTTTGCAAAATTGAGTTTCTTCCAAGTTTGTTTCAACACTTGAGGTTGTGTGGCATTGACTTGCCTCAATCGCAGTGGCTTGGCCAAACTATTCCTACTAAAATCAAACTATGCCTCTTCACTTAAGGTCTTCCCATAACTTCACATCAAGCTATGATCTTTCAAATGAAACTAATTCCTACTCGACCAAGTTCATTAAATAGTAGGCACACATACAACTATGGCCTTTTAAACACCTCAACAATACTTATACTTATACAATTATTGATTACCTAGCCAATGGAATACATTGTAAAGAACATAACATTCATCCAAGTAAAGAGACAACAACACACATGTATAAGTAGCATCCAAGGTGGATGCCTTAACTTTATTACTTGAAGAAAGTTAAAAATATACAACAAGGGAGTTGTATCCTTATATTTGCAATTCTATTATAGTTGTACAATGAGTCTAATGAAATATTGTCTTCTTCCCACTGCCCAACAAACTTGCATAATCCAACCCATAAAGAAACTACAAGCCTGCCTCCTGTAGGTCATGTCTTCTTCTTCTTCTCACCGAGCTAGTGCAATTTTCCCTACAATGCCAACCTTGAACATAACAAAATTGTAAAGATCCTTTACAATCTTGGTGAATGATGATGAATGAATGATTGATGCCTTAGAACCTTTTAGGTGTCCACTATTTATACAAAACTTGTCTTTCACTTGCAAGCCCCTCCAAGCCTAAGTAGACCCATGTTCCCATGTCAACAATTTTGANTTTACAATCTTGGTGAATGATGATGAATGAATGATTGATGCCTTAGAACCTTTTAGGTGTCCACTATTTATACAAAACTTGTCTTTCACTTGCAAGCCCCTCCAAGCCTAAGTAGACCCATGTTCCCATGTCAACAATTTTGACTGTACTCAATGGTGTCATTTCCTCCATCATGACTGGTTCGACTATTGTCCAATGTCCAATCATGCTACACCCAACAAGTGCACCCAAGTGCACTAAAAAATGGTGCACCTAAAAAGTGTGTCCAATGGATGTGTGCCTAGTGGATGTGCACCCAACAAGTGTGTGCCACAATTGTGCTCTGTGTTAGTACTATAAGTCTCACCTAGACTGTTATAGGTGTGAGCCTAATACCCATTAGAAATATTGTAGGTTTTTAAAAGATAAGTGTTTAGTTCAATGTGTAGCGAATGGGTGAGAAACTCAATTTAAAACATCAACACAAAACTTCCACAAAATATACACTAGCAAGAAAGGCTTGAATAGTCTCAGACCAACATTTAGAATATCAATGGAAAGATGGAAGACTTAGTATAAAATTTAAAATACATGCATCAGGTTACATCAGGTAATTTTGAGACACATACAATAGAAATCTCATCAAGTAGGAACCTCCTAATCAACAAGAGAGTACTTTGATAACACTTGCACCAGTAAATAAACGATAAATCATTCATTGCATTCAAGAAAAAGTACTAAGATTAATCCTTCATCAATATCTAGCATCAAAGAAAGAATGAAACACATAATATGGTAGTAAGAGAAGAAACTGATCATTAAACATTCAAGATTCTTAAGTCTGAGTACATACAGTTTGGAAACTTTTTACAACTGAGAGTAAAGATATGAGTATCAATCTATGACCATTCGAACCTTCTTTTGGAGTTACATTATACATTAAAAAACCTTATTGAAATCACCACCTAGCTCTAGAATAGGATGCCCTGCCTGGGAGAGGCATGGAAATAGACAAACAACAAAAAATCTAACAAACTGCTAGAATCTAGGAAGTTGTTGGCAATATTAAATACAACTGCAACCAACTCGTTGCATAGAGATTAACTGAATCTAGATCTTAGGAAAATGTGTCCCTTGATGCCCAATTGATCTTTGAGAATTTATTGAACCTTATCTGATAGCTCGAATCCCTCCTACAACTCAAAATCCAAGTAACTATCAAGTTTTCAACAAGTGTGCTGCAAACTGTCCCAATTTTAGCAATTCACAACGCCTTCAATAGCATGTGCTGAGAACTTTCCTGTAGGTTCCATTTTGTTTTCAAAATATTTCAATTGTTACCAAAAATGAGAAAGAATCCTAAAACCTTTGTTGATGCCTGTTATATCTTGTAAATCTTGAAAATGACTTGCAACAATAACATATGAGCATGATAATGGCAACATAAGGAAAAATCATTCTTGAGGGTTATAAGCATGCATATATAACACATTATGGAAAAATTGTTTATGTTGTTTCAGAGATGATGATTCATCTTCTTCTCCTAGTGGCCACTCGAGCTAACATGTCCAGGTTCTGTTATGCAATCTGTTCCTTCAACTACTGCAATTCCTCCTTCAATTTCTTGTTATGAGCTTGTTAAGTTCTATTTTTCCTGTACACATTCTTTAGTTTCCTACGCAGAGATGTGGATATTTTTACCCGGTGACCATTTTAACAGTTTCTTCACCCATATCTATAGTTTTCTTTTGTTGAATCTTGGCATGCATATTTTCCTTTTTCAACTATTCATTCTCAACCCTTACATCTTTCAGCTACCTCTAGAGTCTTTTGAAAGTGGGATCCCTTTCATCAGAAGGAGATTTGATCTCAATGATTTATATTGGTTGTTTAAGAGGTTGATTTTTTACTATTTGTTGAGGTGGTGCTCTGGATGCATCCTCCTCTACAAAGACATGTTGCTTTGCTGTTGATCTTGTGAATGGTCTTCTAGGCTTAACAACTTCTCCAACAACAGGTGGAGAAAATACAATTTTCTTTCCCTTTAAACTCCTTTCTTTGCTAGAGGATGTCTCCATAGGTGAAGGATCTGCCATAGGATAAGTTTCTTCATTAAGAGGCTATGAGTGACCTTCAATTATCTTATCAGTAGACTGATAGGACTTATCCTTTTTAGCCATCTTCCTCTTTTTATTGGAATCTGAATGAACAGACTTTTCAACAGAAATAAGTGTTTGTCTCTTTGATTGTGGTGTATGAAAAACATATGGCTGAAAACCTGATGCAACTAGGAAAGGATCCCAATCAGTATTGGTTTTCTTCAATTCTTCTAACACTAGAATTTTGATAAGACCATAATGAAATAAAATGGTATCCACCTACTTACACTTGGATTGAACTCTATCTGACATCTTCCCAAGGCTTCTGAACATATAGAAGGGTAGATTCAAGGGTTCTTTTCCAGTAAAGTGCATTAATAGTCTAATATGATATTGATAGACCATATTAAACCTACCTTCACAAGTAAAATACCTCTGAATGACTCTAATCATTTTATCAAAATACTCCAGCATATGATTTCTTGGCTCTCCCTTGGATAGGTTATCTTCTTGAAATTCAAGTTTTAAGAATTCCTTAGAAAATGCATAATTCATGGTCATGGTCTTAAACCAACTTTCTCCATGAAATGGTATCTCTGTGGATGTAGCAATGGACTACTCTGAAACCTCAAACTCTAGTGTACCAACTTTAGTCTTTTTCCCATTGAAATTCAGTGTAAATTGCTTGGCAATCTCAGGATGTCCTCTCTGCATCTTCTCACAAAAATACAGGCAACCCACTCTCTGAAATGCCTCTCTAAAAAATGGATCTGAGTTTATTAGCTACAAGTCATGGTGCTCAACCCTTACAATTTCTCCTCCTTTATGAATATTCTTACCTTTTTTATTGTCAATGAAAACTTAGTCTATACCCTCCCCCTTCTAATAACATCTGCTACTAGATAACATGATGAAAATTGATAAATTTTGGGTTCACTGCTTAATAATTGCAAAAAGGGGTTTGATTTACAAAACTAGAAAATATTAAATACGGATGAAGCTAGAGATGGAGGAAAATTGACAACTCAAACTATATAAAACCTCAGAAATGGCCAAATGCGAGGAAACTATGTAAAACAGAGAATTTGCAACGCAATTTCTCAGTTTGCAATGCGCAGATGAAGTTTGCAACAAATGGATTTTAGACTAGGTTTTTCGTCAAAAGGGTTTTCAAATTCATAGGTTTGGGAAGGAATACGATCTTGAGAAAAATGATAATTTTCAGACCTGAGTGAAAACATAGTCAACAAGGGTTTTATCAATTGGATAAAAATAGAGGATTTGCAGTGTATCTAGTTTGCAACGCTAAGGAATTTGCAGTAGATAGAGTTATGGTTGTAAGAAAAGGATGCAAGTGATATTTTGACATGAAAACAAGAATCTTGGGTCTGCATAAAATTTGTATGATATAATATTGTCGAAGCAAACCAAATAAAAAGGAGTTTGCAACACCAATGATATGAAACAGTTTGCAGTGAACAAAAAATTTGCAACAACTAGGGTTTGATGATAATCAATCTTTAGGCAGTGGAATTTAGACATCAATCAAAGCACCTGTATATATCTCCCTCTCCTTATTTGCAGAAACCTAAACCAACAATCCATTGAAACCATTGATTCACCTTCTGTTGGATTACTGAGAGGGGGGTTGAATCAATAATAGAGTAATTATAATCCTTTTTCTTCAATTGTTATATCAATGTAGAATTATTATCCAATAATGATCAGTAAGAAATAAACAATCACATACATACACAGTACACCAGTGTTTTATGTGGAAACCCAAATCGAGAGAAACCCACATAATGATTTTTCTTATATGTCTTGAAGAATTACATTCATTAGAAGCACCAAATTCCTTTGTTTTCCAGCTACATCTGGAAGGAGGCTCCAACCCCCTAGTTTCTCAGGCTATAACCTGAGGGAAGCTCCAACTCCCCAATTCTCTGGCTACAACCAGAAGGAGGCTACAACCCCCTATGTTCTCCGGCTACAACCACCTGTCCTTGCCCCGTCTTGCCACCCTAAAGTAGAAGTAGAACGATGGAACCACTGTCACACTATCACTGTGATATATACCACTGTAAATATGTACCAATAAATCTGAACCATGCATCAGCCATGCATCAACCTGTAATCGACATGTACCATAAACAAGTGCATCAACCATGCACCAACCTATACCAAACAACTTGTAATCAACTTGTACAATAAAAAAGTGCATCCAACCATGTACCAAGTATGTACCAATCATGTGTCAACTACTCATCAACCAACATCATCAACTACACACCTCATGTATGTGCCAACTCATCAACTACTTGTCTCAACCATGTACTCGACATGTAATTCAACCAAAATCCCTCATCAATTTCATCATCCAAATATGATTTGTAGCTTTGTAATAGACCTGGTGTATATGATTACATTCCTACAAAACTTCCTTAAATTTAACAACAAGAGACTAGCATTTTCATCAAACTTTTCTTTAGTCTCACATGCCTAGTTTTGGATTAGTCAACAACCCTAACTTGAAGTAATCATAACTTTGTACTTGTAATGTATAAAGAGATGAAACTGATACACAATGTTATTCACTATGTTTTATGCAATTCCTCTAAGTGTCACTACTTGGAACCTCTCAGAAAAGGAGTTATAGAAAAAATGGCATACCTTGCTGAATTCTGGCTTATTCTAGAGAGCGACCTTGTAGAGCGTGCCCCGCACAAAATATTTTCTGAATTGATCTGAAAATGTTACAAAACATACTAAATACTATACCCTAACCAAAAACTTTTGTCTCACTGAATTTAGATCTGTTATGAAGAAGTTACGACGTGTTTACCTGAAACACCTGTTTTTGACTAGTTTCATAACTAGCCACAAACCCTATTTTCCATGGAGTGTAACTCCCAAAATACAATAACCCACAAGTTGAACTGTTTACCACAGATACTTGGATATGTTTTCTCAATGGAATAGCAATTTCATGGTCCGAGTCATTATATAAAAAATGTTATAGCGAAAATGGTGAGATGACCTGTAAATAACATACCTTAGAAAGCACCATCAAAAGAATTTATCCTTCCTTGCATTTTGGCCTTCTTTTCTTCAAATTCACTCAGAATTCTAGTTTAGATATCCTTGGTTATCTCAGACACCTATAGATATTCAATATGCTCAAGTGTGTGTTAAATGAGAGAGCCTTGCCTCTTATTTATACTCTCCAAGTAGCTTCCTTAAAAACATCTTCTAGGTCACTTGGCCGACTTTCC
>SNQJ01S0186547.1:19411-32171 GCA_010110895.2 Picea sitchensis
ATCGGGACCTGGTGGTAGCCAGACTTCAGATCAATCTTAATGAATTATTTGTCCCCCGTGAGTTGATCAAGGAGGTCGTCAATTCGGGGAATTGGGTACCGATTTCTGACTATGATTTTATTCAGAGCCTGATAATCATTGCAGATTCGTCAGGTTCCATATTTATTCTGTACCAGTATGATTTGGCTCCCACAAGGTGATGAGATGGGAAGGATGTGCCCCTTGTGGAGCAGTTCTTGGATCTATCGCTTGATCTCATAATTCTCTAACAGAGAGCGACGATAGACTGGCCCATTGGGCAGTGATGCATCGGGGGTTAGATCGATGGGGTGCTTGACCTGGTAGTGTAGAGGTACCTCGGTAGGTGAGGAGAAGATATCTGAGTATTCTTCCACGACCTTATCTACTTGCTTCTGTTGTGTGGAGAGGTTGGCCACAGAGACCCTAGATGTGGTTGTGATCTTTCACTTATTCTGAGAGCGAATCACGAAGAAGACAAACTTCCCCGTCTAAGAGGTGACCTTCCTGCATTTCTTAGCAAATATCAAGGAAATAGCACTAGGTGGGACTGCCTCAGGTATCCTGTACAATTTCCTATTCAAAGTAATAATAACACTATGAGGCCTAGACTCATACATAGCATGACGTTTCCATAAATAAGGTTGGCCCAAAAGAACATCACAAACTTCGAGAGGAGAAACATCACACAATACCTCATCTTTGAAGGGTTTGATGTTGTACGACAGTCAGCACTATTGTCTGACGTGGAGATCGCTTAATTGGCAGAGCCATCCAATGTTGTAGGGTTGTGGGTGCGGCGTTGTCGGCAGGGCCAACCGCTTGATGACCTCTGCTGGGATGAGGTTCTTCTGGTTATTGCTTTCAACGATGAAGTGTAGCAGGGTGCCTTTTACCCACATTTTTGAATTGAATAGGCACTCTCCTTCTTCTGGCTCATCTGGTTCACCAGGCTGGAGCTTGGTGGTAGCAATGATGGCACTGGGTTCTGCGTCAATGATATGTATTCCCCTTTTTGGTTCTGGCTCAGGACTAGAATCCACATCTGATTCAGAGGCTTTCATTTTGGCCACCAACAAATGCTTTGAGCAGTAGTCAGCAGTGTTATGCTAAGGGCTCTTATGGAAGTCACACCACTTCCCGGTATCTTTCTTTGTCTTTCTGGTGTCCTTCTTTGCTTGCGGCTTGGACTGGTTGTCCCGATACTATCCATATTTTATTTATCCTTTGTTCTATGGGTTGGGGCTGCCATCTCCTGGATTTTGTTGTGAGGGGTTCCCAGGCCCAAATTGTCGAATCTTTGTTTGAGCTTCTGCTTGATTTTGATGGCATATCGGTACGCTACACCCAAGAATGAGATGTCTAGAAATTCCATTTCGGTATGGATGTATCTATTCAGAGAACTGCGATATTTGAGCACCAGATGTCTCTCTAAATATTTGATACCCATCTTGGTGCGCAAGGTATGGAAGATATTTGTGAAATATGGCACTGTTTGGTCTCTTTCTTGCCGTAGTGTGGTCCATTTCATATACAAGTCATCATAAATTTCGACAGGGTAGTATTGTTCCTTAATAGCATCCCTGAAGGATTCCCAGGTGGTCGTGACTGTAAATAATGAGGGTTCCTCTGTTTCCTTTTTCTCACAGAAAGTTTCTCGCCAATCTTTGACATGGGGAACGGCTTTGAGGAGCGCAAAAGTAATCTTTTCACTATTCGGAAAGTTATGGACATGAAAAATACCCTACTAGTAGATTCAATCACTTGTCTACATCATCTGCATCTATCTGACCTTCAAATATAGGAATATCAAAGTTTATTTGTACCTTGAAGGGGGTGGCGCCTCCACTCGAAGAAGATGTGTCGCATGTTGGTAGTCACCGAAGGATTTGCGCAAAACTATCCATCATCTTGTTCCTCTGATGCGTGAGGGATTCCATAATCAATAGTTTGAAAGGATCTCTTGTTTTGTCATATTTATTTTCTCCTACCATGAGAGGTCACTTGGGCATGCGAGAGATTTTTTCCTCAAGAGAAATAAGCTTAAGACCCAACTCTTTGTACTCTGACCTCATTGGGGACATGCATTAAGACGACAAGGAGTAGACCTCTCTGATACCACTAATATGGATTTTATGAGTAGAATGAAATGAATAAAGATTATTAATAGGTGCTTAACACAAAATAATAGAGATACAATAAAATTGGTTTTCTATTCAGTAACGAAATAAGTTGAAACTGTAAAATGCAGCAGAAACAAGCTTGTTGGAATGGTGGCGACCTATCTCTGAGAAGAGATTTGACGGTTGCGCTCATTCGCAAGAAGATCATTACAATGAGGCTCTAAAGGAATTTTTACAATAAGCAGGAATGCCAAAATCCCTAGACATCCAAAAACCTAACCCTAGGAGATGAAGCGCCAAAAGTCATGTGGGACCCGTTTGGGTAAGTTAGTACATCAAGTTCCCGGGGTCATAACTTTTGCATACGACCTCTGTTTTAGGTGTATGATAGCCTGTTGGAAAGGTATTTTCAAGGAGATTCATTTTAGGCACATTATTGAAGAAAATTATATATTTAAAACCTATTTTCTCCTTATAAAAAATAAATAAATAAACAACAACATTGTTTAGGGCCTCAAAACGGCTCTGAAAGTGAAAACTACTAAAAATAGTAAATTACCAAAATTGCTAGAAAATTGTTTTGAGCCAGTTGAAAAAGGTGGGTGGCCACTGATATCCACCTGGATCAATCCTCCCTCCTTAGGAAGAAATGGTATCCATTTTGTTGAGGTCCCCCATTAGATGAGGAAATTTCTACTGAATTTGGCCCCGGGTGAGCCACTTGCCTTGGTGCAAGAGTTGCTCTGCTTTGACGACTCGATAAAGTTGGATCATTTGTTGTTGAGTGCCCTTGATCTATGTGTCCACAATATGATCATTGGATGCTTGTTGTATGCAGTCGGGGTTGAGCTTTTTTGGTGTCAGTTGTTCTGCTACTTCTGAGGTGTCCAATAATGGTGGGAAATAAGGGCGAAGGAGATACACGTTGAACACTGGGTGTAGGCCAAGGAAAGGAGGAATGTTGAGATAAAAATCATTATCCCCCATGGATTTGGTGATGGTGTACGACCCATAACAGAGTGGGTGAATCTTTTGATGGGGTCCTGTAAGGCATTTTTTCTGCAAGTGCAACCAAACTTTGTCGCCTACCTGAAACTTATGTGGAACCTGATGTTGATCATGGTGTTGTTTGTACATGTCATTGGACTTCTGTAGGATATCCTGAACCTATTGGCAGATGTGTTGAATCTGCTCAATGAAACAAGTGGCTTTTTCAACTTCAATTGGAGAAGGATATGAGTCGGTTGAGGTGACCACAAGGGGAAGTGCAACATCTATGGGACCCAATGGTTGGAATCCAAACCCCACCTGAAAGGGGTTGTGGCTACTTGAGTTATGCAAGGCTCGGTTGTAGCTATGTTGGACATAGGGAAGGCTCTTGTCCCATGTGTGAGGGTGCTTTGAATTATACATGCGAAGGATATGCACAATCATTCGATTTACCACCTCAGTTTAGCCATTTGTCTGGGGGTGGAAGGTTGTGGATTTGGTGAGCTTGGTGTCCAGCAGTGACCAGAGGCTCGAACAGAATGTGCTGATAAATCGACTGTCCCGATCTAAGACAATGGTTTGTGGGATTCCAAAATGTACCCAGACTCGTTCAAAGAATATCTTGGCAGTGGCCTTTGTTGTGATGCTCTTCTTGTAGGCAACCAAAATCACCATCTTAGAAAAGCGATCAACCACCACAAAAACATAGTCATTTCCCCACTTGGTGGATGGGAGGTCCGACATGTAGTCCATTGAGATGGATTCTCATGGCCTGTCAGGAGTAGGAAGAGGGGTGTACAAGCCCTATTTCTTAGTGGTCGATTTGGAAATAACGTAGGTAGTGCAGGACCTGATATACTTGTTGACCTCCTGTCGAAATTTTGGCCAGTAGAAATGTTTTTGTAGCATTGCCACTGTCTTTTCGACGTCAAAGTGTCCTGCCACCCGACTGTAGTGGGCTTCCCAGATCAGCTTCTCTCTCTCGCTTGATGGAACATGTTATCACATAAACTTGTCAAAACCTTAAGGGTTTGTGGTTTCTACCTAAGTTTGTATTTTTTCCTGTCCCTCCCCCTTTTTTGCAGACCTGATTGTAAGTTTTACCTTCCATCTTGTAGTTTTCCTTTTGTCTGCCTTCATCTGGTTGATCGACCTATTTTCCTTGTCGAAGTGCCTGAGAACTATCGGTCCTAAGCCCTTATGTTTTTCCTAACGACGATCACTTCTCTCCTTACCCCTGTCGCTGGTCCTTTTATCATCTCGAGCCCTCAGCTACTCATTCAAGTAATCTACATAGGCCGCAGTCGTGAGAAGCAAGCACAACACTTGAAGCAGTCTGATATATAAACTCAAATCAAGTGAATGAGCATGATCATCTTTCAACGACAGGGATCCTCCGCACATATCAGATCGACGGCCATCGGGTGATCAAGACCATATAGTTGCACGAAGTATAGCATCAGCCAGAGGTCTGAAATCATAAGGCCAAAGGGACGCGTGGCACAGGATCAACATTTTGTTGACTCGAAAAATGTGGCAGTCAAAGGGTGCAGTCTTGAGGACTCGTGAAACAAAAAGTCGCGATATGATCTAGGCCGTCCATTTTAGAAGGACACGTGGCGCAGGATCTGAACTGCAGAAAAATTCTTTTCAGGAAGGTTGAGGTGAGAAGTGTCGATGGTCCGAGGTCCCAAAATGTTGATATGATATAGGTCGTTCGATGCAAGGAGACGCATGTCACTTGATCCGAGCTATCGTGATTTTGCAGCTTGGATATTTCATCATGGAGCACGACGTGAACTCGTGAAACACGAAATCGCAAAGCGCATGAGAGTTAAGCCCACGATCATAGCCCAGGGCCATATATAAAGTGGGGCCCAAGGAACAATAAGCACCCTTTAAACCATCGGGTGGCTAAGGTCATTCAAGGAGATGATCGTGGCCGTCAGATTCAAAGAAAATCTGACCGTTGATCCAAACGGGCATTTTTGCGATTTTGAGCGTTCGGATATTTGAAATGAGGGGGAGTGAAAACTCCTGAAATGTGAAATCCTGAAATTTCATATGGGATAAGAACGAATTCATTACCTGAGGTCACGCGGGGTGAGGAAAAGAGCTGCGCAAAGGATCAAAGCACCCAAGTTGGTCATAGAGGAAGATCTGCATGACCTCGAAGCACCAGAATTGACGCAAAGGAGTCGTGAGCTCGCCTGGAACATTCATGGGTTTCAGGTCTCACCCTGATCCCAATGAAAGTAGTTAATGAAAATGGGGAAGGTGGTTGAAACCTCATTTCACCACATAAATGGAAAGCATGGAAAATCTGGCCTTGGAGGGCAGATTGTCAGCCGAAATTTCCCTGTCATGGATTTTCTTGTGAAGCCCATACTCATCTGATCTTGCGTCTGACAAAAGAATGCAAGTGCAGCCTGACAGAAGAAGATGAAGACGTGAAGCTTTGATTATAGTAGCTAGCTCACACTCCTGGTGGTGGTAGTTCTATGAGTATAAATACTCAGTTTTGATATTTTGTTATGGTCAATGGTAGAGCAAAGCTCCTGTATTGTAAAGTTTTAATGAACACTTTGGTTCTCTGGTTATGCTTTGTAACCTGAGATTTCTTGTTTAATGACAGTCAGTTTTCTTGATCCCTCTCATTTTTCTCCATTACTAAAAGAGTTCATGGTTGACTGATTCACTTGAATTATTGTGACTGCATTATGATGAAAGTTTGATTATAGTGTTATTATAATTTCTTTCAGTTCCTTTGAAATTTAAATTCAAGAAGACCTTGTGTTTATTTTTTTCTTCCTTAGGTTGCTGGAAAGATTGATGTTCACAATAGACCTCTACATTCTTCCCTGAAGTCTTCCTCCTACTCACCCTTACTACAACCTATTGACTGAAATTAAACCAGACCTCACCTTCTTGTGCATATCAGTCCAGTTTTCTGAGTTAAGACGATATTTTCTTGAGATTGCGCCCATTTGACCTTTTTATAACCAACCTATGACATAAATATTGATAGGTATCAGGCTTACCTCTGCAGCAATCCAGAGGTGACTTCTGGTGCTAACATTTCTGGCGTCGTTGTCATGGACAAAATTGAATATTTTCCCTGGGATTGAACGACAAAGCTTACTAGTTCTGAAGGTGCATCAAAACTTAGTACAACAAATATTGCAACTGTGCACCTGGAGAATCCACTGTGGTGACTCCATTGATGTGAATCCACTGGAAATCCATTGTTTCAACTGTGGCTTCTAGAGGTAGACACATGAGGTCTACTCCACAATTTCCTTTAGCAACAACTGAAGTTGACCTGGAGAAAATTTTCAGAAAGGTAAAGGCCCCTCGAGAAGGTACTTATGTTGTTGAACCAGGTATTTCTGATAATTTTCATTGTCCTCCTTTAGAAACTCCGATAGCTTCTTCTCATTCTCCTATTATACTGTATGTTGGAGTTTTCTAAAGTTTAAAGTTTGGGAGTGTTGAGTTTTCCCCTCCTGGTCTGGATTTGGAGGGAGAAATTATTGTCACTCCTCTCTCCCCTGAAGTTGTACCTTGGTCTAGACCCCATACCTCAGAATATTTTCTCACTCCAGGTTTCATTGCTCCTCCTCATGTTAGATTTACTGATTTTGTAGAAAGGGAATCCTCTTTTCCTTCAAGCCCTGTAAACTTTTATCCAAATACTCTGTTGTTTCCCTTTCCTCCTGGAAGTTTAGTTCTAGCCTCCCCTGTTCAAACCCCTTCCCCTCCTAGTTATCCTCCACCTACCATCCCTATGGCAGGTGCTAACCCTCATAGGAACAAAATGGATGCCATAGTGCTCCAAGATATTCCCCTTTAGTCCTCCCTAAGCCAATGAATTCTCTCCCTGCTGGAGATTACCTAAAGTATATGCCCAAGTTAACGGGAGAAGAAGAAATAACTGTTAAAGAACATCTTGCCACCTTCTACAGTTATGCAGACAATCTGAATATTAAAAATGAAGATGTATGGATGAGATTCTTTGTCCAGAGCCTTGATGGTGAGGTTAGGAAATGGTTTAGGGGATTGACCCTTGGATCCATTGTTGGGATTGAACCTTTAGATGATGTTTTATTGAGACAATGGGGGGATAAAAAAGAATTTATGTATTATATTACAGAGTTTGGGGATTTGAAGAAAGAGGAGGGAGAAACTGTCTCTGACTTCTCCAAAATATTCAACAAGATGTACAATAAGATCCCTGCTGAGATAAATCCTACAGAAACCTCTACCAAGATTACCTATGCTAGTGCTTTTGACCCTGATTTTTGCCTCATGTTGAGAGAGAGAGAAGGGCTAATTCCTTGGCTCATATGCAAGATGCAGCCTTGGAAGTAAAGTCTAACATATTGGCATTAAATCGACTTGGGAATAAGGCTGATAAGGACATACCAAGGGGAAGATTTGAAGCCTCCACCTCTGGTTCCTCTACCTCCCCCCCTCAAATGGATGAAGTAACCAAGTTACTAAAATCACATTCAACTAGAATGGAAATATTGGAAGTAGAGGGGAAGCAAACATACATAAATCCTCAAAATGTTGATAATAGAACCAGCTTCAGAACACCAAACAATTCCCCTCAAATACTCTTGAGAAAGCCCAGAAACAGAGAGAGAGAGAGAGATGATCAGAAAATCCAAACACCTCTCCAAAATAACCTAGTTGTTGATGAAGAGAGGGAGGAAGAAGAGATTGATCCTGAAATCCATTGTCTTGGAGACACTTCCCCGTTTCCCCATTTGACTCAATCTCCATATGAGGAATCCCTCATGAACAGTCAAATAAATGAGATAAGTAAGGCTGAGAAGACCAATAGTAATCCCAATAAATACAATCTCGAGTCTAAGAAGAAAGAAGGGAAGTATGACGTCCCTGATCAGCCTTCCAGAGAAGAGAAGCCTGCTAAAGATGCAGCAAACAACAGCAAAGAAAAGAAAGCTCAGAACCCCTCATCGATACCTAAAGACCTTGTCCTAGAAGTGAGAGAAGTTCTGAAGCCCCTTTCTTCTTTCATCTTTGAGCATGGAATTCAAAAGATTAGAATTCTTGTGCCCTTTTTAGAGCTAGTCAAGCATGAAGATTTCAAAAAATCCCTCTCTAAGTTGTTGCAGTCGGAGCCATCTTTCCATTCCACAGACTCATTAAATCTTCAAGATGAAAATCCAGCAGTCATTTTAGGTCCTATGGTAGAAGATAAAGATGATTCATCCCCTCCCTTCTATACATCACTAAACATACATGATAAAGTGTTGCATAATTGTTTGATGGATTTAGGGGCATCTCATAATATTATGCCCAAAACTGTCATGGAAGAACTCGGGTTGGAAATCACCAATGCTTATCATGATTTGTATTATTTTGATTCAAGGAGAGTGCAATGTCTTGGGGTCATCAAAAATTTGGTCATGACCTTGTTTCAGTTGCCCATGAAGACCGTGGTCATGGATATCGTGGTGGTTGATGTTCCCCCCAAGTTTGTCATGCTCTTGTCAAGGTCTTGGATAAAACGACTTGGGGGAACCTTGCAGATGGACCTCACATATGCTACCATTCCAGTGTTCGGAGGGGAGAATAGGAGGTTGTACAGGGAAGCTCAGTTGGCCTACATTATTAGTGATGAAGCAGACACCACCAATCATCCTATCTTTGCACTCGATACTGATTTGGGTTATAGTTTGTTACATCTCACAGATACTCCTAAAGCTCCTCTCTAATTCAAAAAGCAACCCATTTCTTTTCGTGAAATACCTCCTCCAACTACTTTTGTGTGGAATATGTACTTCAATGGAGCCTCTTCTAGGGAAGGTAGTGGTGTCATAGTAGTTTTTGGGTCACCTTATAAAGAATCCATACCTTTTTCCTATAAACTAGAATTTGAAGCTACCAATAATGTGGCAGAGTATGAGGCTCTTGTTTTGGGTTTGAGGGCTGCGAAAGGCATGGGAATTGAAGAGCTAGTAGTATTTGGAGATGTGGAACTAATTGTTCATCAGGTCAAAAATGTTTATCAAGCCAAGCACCCTAGGCTAAGGACTTACAGGAATGAGGTGTGGGACCTAATTGAAAATTTCTTCTCAGCCTTCAACATTTCATTTATTCCAAGAGATGAAAATACTATGGTTGATTCTTTGGTTGTCTCAACGAACCAGTTTAGGGTCCCACTTCCACCTAAGATTAGGTATGATGTTGATATTAGATATAGGCCCTCTATACCTAATAATATCAAGCATTGGAAGGTGTTTGAGGATGATCTTGAAATCAGAAGATTTCTTGAGTCAGTTAATGAGTTCTTTGCATTACACATTGATCAGGATCATGATCCCAAAGGTGACCCTCACGATGATGTATTTCTAAATAAAATTGCTAATCACCATATTGTTCAGCTTCCTAGCAACCACATTCCAAAGGGAATAGTTCCTTTAGAAAGATTGTTCGATGGGAACGATGTGGAAGTAAAGGGTAAAGTCTCAAATGATGATGTTGATGTGGCTAAGTGTAATATTGGCACAGAGAAGGATCCAAAATTCATCAAGTTGTCAAGCAGCCTGTCAAGGGAGAAAAGGTCCAAGTATGTTGAGTTATTAAAAAAAAAATTTGATGTGTTTGCTTGGACCTACGAAGACCTCAAAACATATGACACTATCGTCATCGAGCATAAGATCCCATTGAAAAAGGAGGCCAAACCATTTGGGCAGAAGTTAAGATAGATAAATCCTATGTTATTTCCCATCATGGAGAGAGAGGTAAAGAAGTTGATGGATTCCCAAATCATTGTCCCTTTGAGATATTCTGAATGGGTGGCCAACCTGGTCCCGGTGAGGAAAAAGAGTGGAGAGATCGGACTCTCTGTCGATTTCAGAAATCTGAACAGAAGCTCAAAGAAGGACAATTACCCTTTGCCAAATATGGAACACATGTTGCAAAGAGTGACAGGCGCATCCAGGATCTCCATGATTGATGGCTTTTCTGGCTACAATCAGATCTTTGTCCTGCCTGAAGATAGAGAAAAGACAGCCTTCACCACTCCTTGGGGCACATTCATGTATGCCAAAATTCCCCTTGGATTGATGAACGCAGGAGAAAACTTCCAACGAGCCATGGGCATCACATTCATTGGAGAAAGAGATAAATTTGTGTTCATATATCTAGATGACATAACAATCTTCTCCAAATATGATAAAGAACATTGTCAACATCTGAGAAAGTTCTTCTCGAAATGCAGAAGGTTTGGTCTCCCCCTAAATCCAAAGAAGTCTTTATTTGCTATGCATGAAGGAAAATTGTTGGCACACATTGTATCAGCCGAGGGAATCGGGATCGATCCAAGTAGGGTGGAAGTTATTCAAGCCTTGTCACTTCCTAGGTCCAAGAAGGAGGTTCAGTCTTTCCTGGGCAAAATTAATTTTCTGAGAAGGTTTGTTTCAAATTTTGTTGAATTAGTGAAACATATCACCACTATGCTTAGGAAAGGGAATGAAGTAAAATGGACTGTTGAGCCCAGAGAATCCTTTAACCAAATCAAGAAGGCACTGACTGAAGCACCTTTGTTTATCAGTATTGATTACTCCAAGGATTTTATGATTTTATCTTTTTCTTCATTTGACACAGTGGCAGTTGTTTTACTACAAAATAATGATGCAGGGCTAGAACAACCTATTTCCTTTTTCAGCAGAGCATTAAAAGATGTAGAGATCAGATATGACATCATGGAGAAGCAGGCCTATGCCTTGGTGAAATCTCTCAAAGTTTTCAGAGTCTATGTTTTGCATTCGAAGATCATTGCATATGTTCCTTCAGCCTCCCTAAAGGACATTCTCATTCAGCCTGACATAGATGGAGGAAGGAGCAAGTGGATTGCCAAAATCCTTAAATTTGACTTAGAAATAAAACCCACCAAATTAATTAAAGGCCAGGGTTTAGCCAAGTTGTTGGTTGAGTCTAATTGTAAATATTTGTGGGTTAATTCCATCAATGCTTGCTCAGAAAATCAACAGGCTGAAGTGGTCGATAAAGACCCTCAGGACAGCCCTCCATTAGCAGGATGTGCCTCGTACAAAAATATTATTTTTTTTCTACAGGAGTTGCGACCTCCATATGGTATGGGAAAAAGAAAGGCAAGAGATTTAAAGCCCAAAGCATTTAGGTATTGCCTTATTGACCAGGTCTTGTATTGGAAAGACCCTCTAGGAGTGCTCCTGATATGTCTAGACCCACAAGAGGTCCAAAGGATTATATTTGAGTTCCATGACAGCCTATGTGGGGGACATCATTTCTAGAAAACTACAACCTACAAAATTCTTAGGGTTGGGTACTATTGGCCTACTCTATTCAATGATGTCTGTGAAAAAATCAAGGCTTGTATTAAATTTCAAAAATCTCTAGGAAGCAACAGCTCAAGTATCTTCCATTGAATCATGTACTAGCTTCAGGAGCCTTTCAGCAATGGGGCCTAGACTTTATTGGGGAAATTCATCCTCCTTCAAGTGGTCATCACAGGTGGATTTTAACTGCAACAGATTATTTTACCAAGTGAGTAGAAGATATCCCCATCAGAAGTGCTTCTCACAAAGTGATCATTGGTTTTCTCGAAGATATTATAGCAAGGTTTGGTTGCCTGAACATAATTGTTACTGATAATTTTGCTTCCTTCAGGGCCGAACCATTGATCAACTTTTGTGAGTAGTTCAGAATTTCATTAATCCACTCCACCCGTTACTATCCGCAAGGCAATGGATTAGCAGGATCCTCCAACAAGAGCCTGATAAAGATCATCAAAATATTATTGGAGGACAACAAGAAAGAATGCGATTCAAAGCTCAAATTTTCTCTGTGGGCTAATAGAGTGACAACAAAGAGGTCCATGGGCATCTCTACTTTCCAACTGGTATATGGGACTGAAACAGTTTTTCCTTCTCAGTTTGCCCTGCCTGTAGCGAAATTCTTCCAAGACTACCAAGGAGAGCCTGATGACATGATCAGGAGAATTCATCAGCTGGTATAAGTACAACAGACTAGAGAGAAAGTGATGGGAAGAGCACATGACCGTTAGCAGAAGATCAAGCAGGCTTTTGACAGGAAAGGAATTAAAGAGGATTTTCAGCTAGGAGATCTAGTACTCAAGTGGGATTCACTCAGACAAGACAAGGGAAAGCATAGAAAATTTGAATCCCTTTGGATCGACCCCTTCCGAATCTCTGAGAAGTTCCCAAATAACACTTATAGGTTGCAGGATTTGGAGAAGTCTTTGGTGGCCTTGTAAATGCGCACTTCCTGAAAATATTTTTTGTTTCAAGCCTTAGTTGGTGTCCCATCATTATAAATATTGTTCATGTTTTGTGTTTATTTTGTTTTGTTTTTAATAGAAGACTCCACAACCCAACACTAAGGCACTGAATCCTCGAAAGGAGTTCTTAGAGCCTTGCAGGGAGGACTCTATCCCCCATAGAGCCTAATATTATCACATAAACTTGTCAAAACCTTAAGGGTTTGTGGTTTCTACCTAAGTCTGTATTTTTTCCTGTCTCTCCCCCTTTTTTGCAGACCCGATTGTAAGTTTTACCTCTCGGCTTGTAGTTTTCCTTATGTTTGCCTTCATC
>SNQJ01S0186549.1:0-13109 GCA_010110895.2 Picea sitchensis
TATTCACTTTGAATTATAATACACTCATCACTTCACTTTATTATTTACCTTTTAAAATCTCTTAAACCACTTTGATTACTTTGACCTTTTGGGGCTTCTAGATGACATATGAGGGTCCTCCAACTTCGTAAGTCCATAACTCTAAAACCGTGAGGAGTTATGTGATGTTCTACATACCACCAGAAATGGCATGACATGTACTATCCATATAGAATAGTATTATCTAAAAATATATCATAACTCATACCATTACCCATCAAACAAACTTGGGTCTATTACCCAAACATGGGGTCTCCAACTTCTCATGTCCATAACTCTGTAACCGTGAGGAATTAAGCCACCCTTTCAATCCCTTGATCCCACATATTTTCCACCACAAATGATCGAATAATTATAATTCAAAAAGGATGTAACAAATTTCTCCATATCCATTTAAAACTATAGAGAGATTACTTAGAGGAGAAATATTAAATATTGATAAACCCTTCCAATGTCACTCTAGAGCCCATGAAATCCTTAATGGGTTAATCAAAATCCCCCAAATTTGATCCAACCACAACATTTAGCCANATCCATTTAAAACTATAGAGAGATTACTTAGAGGAGAAATATTAAATATTGATAAACCCTTCCAATGTCACTCTAGAGCCCATGAAATCCTTAATGGGTTAATCAAAATCCCCCAAATTTGATCCAACCACAACATTTAGCCAATGTGAACCATTCTCCTTCATGACCTCATGGTTATTATTCTCTCCATTCAACCCCAACTCACAAGCCTTCAAGTCACTAGTATTTGTAATGGGTTGTATACGCCATAGTAACCCAATACCTAAGCAAAGGATATATTACCTCTATGTAACACTGTAACATACCCGACCCCTAAATAATATTTTAATGGATGGGATATCATAATTTTGTTTTCCTTAACTATCTCAAATCCTAATTCCAGGATATCCATCGGCTTCTGCTCACCACAAGATTTCTAACGATTTCCACCATATTGGAATTTGAGTTTTAAATTGCAAGTTATTGCCCCCCGAATCTCTTCAAGCATTATTAGTCATGGACCACATGGGTCCATCTCATTCATACCATCTCTATATTTCTACATATACGGTGTAAATCCACCCACCTTCCAATCCAACGTCGAGGCTTTTTCCTTATTTAACACATAGGCTAGAGGGGTTTTTTGCGTTCAGCTATGAATGCCCATTTTTATTTCTATGTGTACATTCCCGTAGTCCCAAATATCAAACTCTCGAGGTGCCACGTAGCTCCAGCCTTTGAGTCTTCATCTTATCCTAGACACTGCACTCCAAACCTTGGGAGTCCTGAAGTCCAGGACTCCCGAAGGGTCCCCAATTACACGTGGTGATGCTTTATACACAGATACAGAGACATGTGGGTTTGGATCTTTTGCTAATTTATCCCCAACATTCCATCCTCGCAATCTTCCGAAGTCCCAAACTCCCGAAGTCTCAATTACTCAACCAACCTTTGATCGAGCATGCACATGGGGATGACATGCGAAAGGGGCCAAGGGTGACACATGTCCTCATTCTAATGGCCATTAGGGTCTGTGAGAATAAATAATCGGGGTGACATGCAACATACATGATAGGGGTCCACGTCACCTTAGGTGATGTCAACGTGCCACGTCAATTCGAGTCTGATAGCCTCCGGGGTTCCTAGCTTCACCTACTTTCCAAACCTCCCAGTGATTTGAAGTTCGAATTTCCCACCAACATTCTCCCAACACTCCTTAGATCCCATGGTTGAGGTGTATCTATGTACATCCATGAATCTAYGACTCACATTAATTCGTAACTTCAGCGTTCAGGGGTTTMTACCCACTCCAAACTCSTTTCCTCTCATAGTTGAACTTCGTCGAAGTGTTGTACATAAGTATTTATTCTTAGTTGAACATATGGTTGAGAGGGATCCCTAAGGGTCCTTATATAAAAAACCACATTACTTCGCAACTCCAACATTCAAAAGTTTTGGCATTACACCACCTATTCTTTCCGAAGTGGGACTTCACTGAGTTACTTAGTGCTACCTCTTCACTAAGTTCAATATAAGGGCTGAGAGTGATTCCCAATGGATTCCCATATCCATGGCCCTATTCAATTCGTAACTTTGTCATTCGGGGAATTTGGGGTCATGCCATCATTGTTCCCCTGAAGTGATCAACGTCAGAGTTGACTTCAACATAGATCCAACAACGAGGGAAACTTCTGAATACCCTTGGATATGTGACTCAYGTTACTTCGTGATTGTTGAGTGAGTCAGGGTTTAACAATGGGACATGTCTATTCTTCCATGGTTGTGGAAACCACCAGACGTTGGCCAGCCTCRTGGTTGACCATGTCGACAAGTTGCCTTCGGTCGATTTACAAATGGTAAAGTCATAATAACTAGAAGCTATGAAATCCCGGAGTTCCAAAGCCATAAAGTATTAGCTCCTTTTGGTCTAGCACTGGGTTCCCAGACCTTGGTCACACGGGCCTTCCAAAAATTCTCATGGGCTACACACTGATCTCTTAGCCTTGAATTGGTTAAGGACCTAGGAATGAGCCCTTGATCATACAGGTGAAAGGTCAGATGGAGGTTCCCTACTTCCACTGAATTCAAACTTAGTCTTCCTATGAAGGGAAATCAAGAGGTCGACATCACTAAAATAATATGGCTAAACCCATCTCGACTCTTGCACTACAAAGTCCATCTTGGGGAAAAGTTCCCTTAGGAAATATCTAGCCAGTGAAAAAAACATAGCCTATACTTAGACTTACTTACAGACTCATGTCCCATAACTCTCTATATGTTAAAATGAGGACAATAGAGGACCATGTAAATATAGCAGTTTACAGAAGAAAATGATAATTTATAATAATTGTTCAAACACTGTAAAACTTAACCATAAACACATGCATTCAACCATCACTTCCATTTCATTACAAAGAGTATGAAGATACTTATCAGAAACTAGAAACCATGAAGTGACTGCTAAGAGAGGTGCATGTTTCCACCCAACCATAGGCACAACCACTCCTGACGAATTTATCGTTGGCCACCCCCGAGCTATACCATGATGCTCTGACAAAGACTTTATCTCCTTTCTCAATGACAGTCAAGCAAAAAGGTTACTCTCCTCCTCCCACGAGATCTTGGCAATCGATTTTCTCTATACCAAGTAAGGATGTCTGCACAAGTACTTCCATAGTCACTCATCATCCTCGTTTATCATTTTGTACAGAAAACCCTTCCCATGGATTCTTGTGCCCAGAACAAGATTGCTTCTCATTTTTCCTTTCAACTCCATAGTTGAAAAGTGCTCTCCCCTCTTCTGGATATTGTTTCCTCCACTATTCTTCCTTACAGATATGCATGTGTCCCCTAAATTACTTCCTTTATTTCCTTCTTCAACAAGGTTGTGTGGGTCTGAATCCCCAATTCGTGGTTAGGTTTGGAATCCTTACAAATGGGTACCCTTCCCCATCTCCTCATTAACTCTTGAGGAGGGCCTTCCAACTACCAGCGTGACTGGTAATTCATTTCTGGTCAGAGAACTGTTGAGAAATTACATCGAGTAAGGTACTAGTTTGGCGAGGGTCATCTCAACCATTCTTGGATTCCCTCATCATATCTCTCATAATATCCATGGTCTATCATGGAAACCCCCCCTTTTTTCAACAATTATGAAACACTTATCCATTTTCTATTAATAATATAAAATACATGCATTGACCCTTTTATACAAAGGTTCATCAAATCAAACATTCACACATATNTCTCATAATATCCATGGTCTATCATGGAAACCCCCCCTTTTTTCAACAATTATGAAACACTTATCCATTTTCTATTAATAATATAAAATACATGCATTGACCCTTTTATACAAAGGTTCATCAAATCAAACATTCACACATATCTAGTTTGCCATAGTCTCTTGGCCAGTTATAGTTATATTTACAAACTGGGGGAAACATGGGTATTACAACCACCAATTCTAGGGCCAACCCATCTCGGACATTAATATCCACTGGAAAACTTTCCTTAGACATAAACTCTATCAACAAACCCTATATGTACATCTTAGAAAATTCACAATTTTCTATCAATGGATTTGAAGATCTCATATGACTAGAACTCCAAAGGGAGTCCTAATAGTTTAACCTGAATAGGAATGATTTATAACTTTTCTATGTGCACATTGAAGCACAATGTCTAATGTTCTATAAATATCATGATATCCCCTACTTTGGTCTTTCACTTTCACCCCTACTCTTTCTTCTAGTAGATAAAGAGTTGAGCAAATAATTGTTTGAGGAAAAATATTTTGGGATATTCAAACAAAATTATTTTCTTATGCATAACAAAATGAGTATGGGGGATGAACCATGGGTGGGTTATGATGAAAATTACAAATATTCTATGTATGTGGTGGAAATTTTGAGAAAAGGGGTTTTTTTTTCTTATATCAAGTAATTTATCCCTTGAAATTTACTATCATAAGTTAGGAATGGTATGATTCTTAGAGGATGGGTTTTGGTGGAGAGGAGTGTTATGTGCCAATTAAACATATTCATAGAAGAAATTACAAATATTACTTAGATCTATTCTTGAAGAAAATAGATTTTGAAACACAATAGACAATATGAACAAGAATATTATATATTTATTGATATGTATGCAATGATCACTTGCCCCATAGAGGGGGAAACATCAAATAGAGAAGAGATCATATTAGAAATGATTTTCGGGACATGTTTTATAATCATTTTACTTATTTTTATAACACTCTTTTTCCTCATAAGAACATTCTACATAAGGAACTTTATAGTAGGAAGAACCTTCAAGTAATCTTTCATACAATAATTGTTTCTACACTACTACATGGGCCTTACTTAATAGTGATGGCCTCCATATATATAAATACATTTTAATGTATCTATGTAATTAGGAGGTTAGGGAGGTTAGAAACATAACATGCCCTCCCTGTTGAAAAGTAGAATTGTTTTCAAGGTTGGAGATGAGGGAAGTGATACATAATGATTTTTGGTTCCCATGTAATGTCCTCTAGATGTGTATCATTCCATTCGATTAGGACTTCCTAGATAGTGCATTGGCAGAGACGATGCTCTTGTTTTCCAAGGAAAACATTAGAATGCAACCAAATCAAACCTTATTCATACAATTTAGGAAGAATAGGTTGAAAACAACAATTATATCCAACTAGTATCTTTATGCAAGAGACATGAAAGACAAGATGTATTTTAGAGTGGATCGAAAGTTCTAATTGAAAATTCACTAGCCCAATACACTTGAGGATTTTATAGGGGACATAAATATTGGAGAAATTTTCTTGTGGTGTTTGTCTTTGAGGGTGGTCTACTTGTATGGATGAAAATGAAGAAACAATTGATCCCCTTCTTCAAATTGGCATGTTAACCAATGTTGATCAGCCTATTGCTTCATCTAATTTTAATCGATGACCAGATTATCTTTGAGAGTGTGATTTTTTTTTTCAAGAAAGGTTATTGGCTACAACATTATCTTTTCCCTTTTTATAATTGATCTCATAACCATATCCTAAAATTTTGGTAACCCATTTTTGTTTCTCTAGTGATGAAACTCTCTGTTCCAAAAATTATTTAAGGTTACCATGATTAGCTTTAATATGGAAACATTTCCCAAGAAAGTAAGGATGTTATATATTTAATGTAATATACCTAGGTAGGATAATATGGGGTAATATGGGGTACCTATGGAGGTAGCTAAGGGTATAATGAAAGTGATGTCACCATAGTATTGGAACACACACACTACACAATTAAAATAAAATATATAATAATAAGGGCTAGTTGGCATAACACCCCTATGAACACTAATGAGATAATATAAATACACGAGTATAATTGCATTGGAGGCATGTGATGAACTATATTGTATTGTATAAAACATGAATTTTGGAGTGATTCCTTCCATAAAGATCATTCGATGGTGTCACTTGTAGGGAAAATAATTGTAATCCCTCATGACACATTGGATAAAACGTATAGGGTTGAGTCAAAAGAAGATTTTATAGAAGAATTTGAAGAAAATACAATGGAAGAGAATAAATAGGAAGAAGAAGCTAAGGGACCACATGTCGAAGAGTTGAAGATAAAGTAATCAATGGTTAAGAATGATACATACCACCCACACCACATGGAGAAAAAATAGTAATCAATTCCAGTGCATGAGTGTCAACAAGCTTACTATGGATCAACATGGAACTAGAGAGGAAAAATCTATAGAGGAACATGGAGGACTAAAAGAAATGCATATAGACATTAGAGCAAAATGATAAATAAATGGATCCCAATAATAAACCAAAATCAAGATCGAGGAAAGGCCACATTTGGACCTCATGTCCACATTTCACTAAGATGGACGGATGATTTTGCATTGTACTATTTGACTACATTTCTTAGTAGGTCATATTAAATGGCTTCTTCCAATGTTTTGAGGAAACAACATGTCAAGTGAGATGGAATGTAATGTACCTAGGCATGATAATATGGGTTAATATGGGGTACCTAGGGAGGTACATGAGGGGATAATGAATGTAATGTGGACATAATATTGAAATACAACCACTATGTAATTAAAATGAAATAATATGACCACTATGTAATTAAAAGGAAATCATATGCCCACTACAAAATTAAAAGGAAATCATACAAAAATAAGAGGTATTTTTATAAGACCCCTATGAATGCTCATGATATTGAATAAATACACATGAGTACCATTGTCTTGGAGGCATGTGTTGAATTTAATTTTCTTGTAGAAATCACGACTCATGGAGTTATTCCTTCCATAAGGAGTATTTGATGGTGTTACCCTACCTTAAGGGTTCTTTGATCTATATTCTTGTGTTGTCTATGGTGAATGTTTTGGTATCTTTGAGTTCAAGGGTTTTTTTTTCAAAGTTTTATGGTGAATTCTCTCTTATACCTTTGAATATTTACTATAATATCCATATCATGCAATATAGCAAATATTTCTTTTTCATAGGTGAATTTTCCCAAGTGTCACTCACCAAGTTGTTTATTGGTAAAGGCTAATGGCATTCCTTATTACATGAGAACTACATCTATGCCTTATATTGAGGCGTATAGTTCCACAAGAAAATTATTAGTGAATTTGGGAAAAGAAAGAACAAGGGTTGTAGACATAGCATCCTTTAAATCCTGGAGATATTGATCAATGTCTTCATTCCAATTGAAAGATTTTTTTTTAAGTAAGGTCATGATGGGGGAAATAATTTTCCCATAGTTCTTGACAAACTTTATATATTATCTTGTTAGGCCAAGGAAACCTCATAAAATTTTAAGGGTATTAGGATGAGGCCAATCCTTCATTGCTTCAATTTTCCTGGGGTCCACTTGTACACCATATTTACTAACAATATGACCCAAATATTCTACTTCTAACACAATAAAGGAACATTTGTACCTTTTGACAAATATTTGATGCTGAGAAAGTAGTTGCAAGACCTGATATATATGGGTATTAGGGGCATACCAAGTTTTAATATAGATTAGGATGTTATAAAAAAAGACAAGGAAAAAATGGCATTGGAAATGTTTAAAGATGTGTTTCATGACACTCTGTAAGGTGGACGATGCATTGAAAAGTCTAGAGGGAATCACCAAGAACTCATAATGGATTTGTGAGTGAATAATTTCTTTTTGGGAATATTGGCCTCCATCATATGTATTTGCTGATAGATGGAACATAGATCAAGTTTGGTAAAAAAATCATCACCTTTAAGTTGAACATCCAAAAGATCATCAATGAAGGGAATGGGAAACTTATCCTTGACAATTGTTTGGTTGAGAGCATGAAAGTTAGGAGACATGTTCCAAGTAACTTTTATTTAGGATCATGACCACTAAGTATGAATAAGGCCTAACAACAATGTGCATGACACTTACAACTAGAAATTTTTGAATAATCTTTTGAATTTCATATTTTTGAGAAAAGGGGCAAAGATAAGGTTGGAAATTGGTTGAGAGGCTACTAAGTAGGAGTGAAATAGAATGCTGATTTTAATCATAGGAAGGTGGTACGGATTTGCAAATTCCAAGAACTGATTGGTTTTTGGATAATACTAATTTCATGTCTGGATGGATGCATTGGAAATGGGTCTCAAAGATTTTGATGGCATGGAATTGAGAAAGAATACCAAAATGTCCCCTTTTAAGGAGTTTTTACATGTTGTGTGAGTTTATTATATCTAGATAGATTTTTGTGATTCATTGGAAAGTGTAGCAATTCCCTTCCTACTAGAATATCATGTATAACTCCTTAAAATACATGGTGATGGGATCAAGTGTCACTAACCATTTAGCACCCAAAACATTGCCAAAACCACCCATTTAAATAGTAAACATGTGGGATTTCAAGGAATAATCACCATTTTGAAGGTGAACATTTTAAAAACGACCACCACATGTCATGGAAACCTCCATTAGAAATTATGTTCTAAAAGTTGTTCACTACATGGATTTATTAACGTGTCTCCTAGTTGAACCAACGGTGAATAAATTTATGTGTGCTACCACTGTCAATTAAGATAATGACTACAAATCTTGATGTATCCGATAAATTTAAGGGTTTTGGGAGCATAAATACCATGTAAGGAATGTAGTTATATTTTGGGTTCCACATCCTATTGATCATCAAGAAGACTTCCGTCATCTAGTAGAGGTAGAGGGTCTTGAGGGATAACATTAGTTCAGTCCTTTGAAATGTCCATAAATAATTTTTAGTCCTTACATGTGTTCCCAAGGAAACATTTTTCATGACATTTGTAGTAGAGACCCTTAAGTTGACTCTCTATCATTTCAACATGAGTTATTTTTTTTATTTTGAGAGAAGGGGAGGGAGAAGAGGGGTTAGTAGTATGGGGATAAGGAATGAAGGAGGATATTCTTATTTGTGCATTGATAACAAATTAGGCTTCCATAGCTCATTGAGTCGCCTCAAGCCAAGTGGTAGGGAGATGCATTAAGACTAGTTTCATCAATCCACTAATAAAGCATTCTTTTTAACATTCCCACTATAATCCCCAGTTTAATTAATGCATAATGTAGAAATGAATGTGTCTATGGCTAAGCGATGTAATATGCAAGATGCATTTTTTTCTAAATAAAAATAATGTGATACCAACTTATAGGAATATGGATAGATATGGGAGTTCATTAATCCACAAGAGAGAGGGGATGCATGATAGTTTCTAAGAGGTTCCCAAGGGGAAATGGTTTATGGGTATTAATACAAACCCACATCTCTGAATTTTATTTTCATTTGAGGAAAACATCTATTTTATTTTTGAGTGTATGATGTTGTTTTTCTTCATATGAGATATGATCGATATGTTATTACAATGATGAGTGTTCCATATATAGGGAACATATGGTGAACATCCACGAAAGGATGCATCCCTTGGATGATCAATACCTATTTATTATTATCATTTACTTATTATATATATTATTTAATAATCAATAATTATATTATTAATTATTAATCTAAGAGAATGCCTTCCTGATGTTATCCCAACATCAACACTCCCTCTCAATGAGGGAGACATTCTGCATTGTGTCAATCTTGTCTTTGAAGTATACAAATTTCACCCTAGACTCATGACACTTGTATGTCAGTCTTGGGAGACATCTCTCTCCCACCTGAACTGAGGAGAAACACCTTATGCATCTCTCCCTTTAATCCAATTGAATCTCTATGAGATCAGGCTCACTATGGGTTCACATGTAATAGAATATGACATATTGAGTCTTTATCATTCCTTGTGAAATCACCATGACTAGGAGAAATACCACATCAAGATCATTCATCATAGTTATACACTTATGAGCGAATGTTGGCCTGATGATAATTGACACGTGGAAATAACCTCAAGCACATCAAGTCCATATTATTCCTTCTCATGATCAAGGAAGGAATACGCCTGGGCCCATTTACCACACATACACTTTTATGATAAATGTATCTGATCTCCCTTGGTCTGCAGCCCAATCTAGGATAAGGTTCACAAGATGTTGAAGCATCAACACTCCATCTTATCTAGGGAGGTATATTTCCATTATTTCTTCATCTAGTAGTCCACTGACTACTCTATAATCAACTAGTAGCACACACCTACTCTCCAGAGACACACAATATCTACCAGTGGTACATAACCACCATAGTAGAAAAAGGTTTTTCATACATGGTACTCCCATGTGGAATTATGGAGGCTACTCTCTAGGAACACTTAGGTTCAACTCCCCATAGTGTGTGATGTCAAGATCAACTCCCTTGACATGTCCTCATGTGATCTCTAGAAGGGATGTGTCCTCATGTCATCTCCACAATGGACATTGGCTATAAGCCCAAACACACTTATCCCTTCTCAAATAAGTGTCCCACTTATCCCTTCTTGGATAAGTTTCCTCACATATCAACTCAACTCAATTCATAGAGTAGTATGATCTGGAGAATGTCTGTCACACATGGAACTCCCATGTGGAATTTTAGAGGCTACTCCCTCTAGAAACACTAGGGTCAAATCCCCATAGTGTGTGACATCAATTTCAACTCCCTTGATTATTCCTCATGTGTTATCCACATGGGACGTGTCATCATGTKCTCTCTATAAGAGACATTGGGCTATCCATTCTCAGATAAGTTTCCTTACATGTTAACTCACTTATCCCTTCTTGGATAAGCCCAAACCTACTTATCCCTTATCAGATAAGTGTCCCACTTATCCCTTCTCGGATAAGTGTCCCACTCATCCCTTCTCAGATAAGTGTCCTCACATATCAACTCAACTCAGTCACAAAGGAGTACAATCTGTAGAATGTCTCAGGAAGTTGAAAAAATCAACACTCCCTCTCAGCGAGGGAGGAATTCTCTTCCACGCCAAGTCTATCATGAAATTACTTGAAATTCATTCTATTTTGGTAAGAACATCAACAACCTTCTCATATGTAGGAAGGTACTACACCATTAATTCCTTCCTCTGCACCATGTATCAAATGTAATGGTACTTGATCTCAATGTGGTTCTATTTCTCATGAAACACTGGATTCTTTGAGATCTTCACACAAATTTGGTTACCATAATGAGTAATGATGGAATCCAACACATGTTTAGATAAATCTACAATGATATTGTGAAGCCACACTACTTCATGAAATGACATACTTAATGCAATGTACTATTCTTATGTTTTTCTCAAAGCCACAAAAATTTGTTTCCTACTACACCAGAAAACCATGGTAGATCCCAAAGTGAAGAAAACCCCATAGGTGTTCTTCCTTTCCACTATGCTCCCTTCCCAATCAGAGTTAGTATATCCCTGCAATCTCATGTCAATACTGGAAGTTTATCTTAGACCATGTGCAACTATGCCTCGTAGGTATCTCAACACATGCTTCACAACAATCCAGTGTGTTTGTATTCACTGACTCATAAGTTGGCTAAGTGTACGCACTGCATAACAAATATCTGGTCTGGTGTTAACCAGATACATCAATGATCCAATCAACATTTTGTACATAGTCGAATAAAATTTGTCAGAATCATAAGAAGAAACACTTAGTTTCTTCAAATTCGTCACCATTGATGTAGCCACGGGCTTCAATTTAAACATCCCAAACTTCTTCAATATCTCCACTTTGTGCTTCCACTAACTCGGGAAGATCCATTTAGTTATCTGCCACACCTCTAGTCCCAAGAAGTAGTGCATCATACCAAGGTCCTTCATCTCAAACTCAAAGGCCAACACATACTTGCATTGAGAAATAAGTCTCTCTGTACCGGTGAGGAATAAATAATCAACGTAGAGGACCAAAATCAGGAGCTCACCATTAACTATCTTGTAGTACAGGTTGAGATCGACAACAATTTTGGTGAAGCCCAAACTCATCAGGTGTCCATCAATCCTAACATACCAATATCGAGGTGCCTTCTTGAGTCCATACATGGCCTTCTTCAACCAACACACATGAGACTCCTTCTCATGTATCATGAAACCATCTGGCTCCTCAATGTATACTTCTTCCTCAATTTCTCCATTGAGAAATTTTGTATTTACATCCATCTGATGTACTCTCCAACCAATGGATGCTACAGGGGAAATAATCACCCAGATAGAAGTCTATCGAGAAACAAGAGAAAATGTCTCCTCATAATATATTCCCTCCACCTAAGAGAATCCTCTTGCAAAAAATCTCATTATGTGCTTCTTGATGATCCCGTTAACTTTGTGTTTGATCTTATAGATCCATTTGGAAGTAATTACAGACTTCCCCTCAAATATCGAAACAATATCCCACACATCATTCTTCATGATGGACTAATACTCCTCCATCATGGAATCTCTCCATATTGGTTGACTAGATGCCTCCTTATGAAAGGAAGGCTCATAATCAATGATGTGGCTCATATTTTCTGCACAACATGAATATCTATAAGGTCTCTCTCTCTCTCAGAAGTTACCATGATAATTTGTACGTCCTTTTTCCTCCTACATATTCTGACAAGCCCATGTAGGTCTCTTATGCCCTACTACAATATCTTTGGGAACATCGACTAGAGCTACAAGATCAATGAGATCAATTTGATCAATAGGCTCAATTGTCTCCCTCTAAATTGCTAGAGGGTGAGGAGGAAAAGGAACCATCTGTTCCTATCTCTCATTATCAATCTCCATCTGAGATCCTCTATATCTCTTGAAGGCTACCTCCTCCTCAAGGATAACATCTCTACTCACCTCAATCCGTATTTGACCAAGGATGTAGATCTGATATGCCTTTGAAGACTCACTGTACCCCGCAAATGTGCCCTTTCTTCCTGAAGGTTCTAGCTTAGTCCTTTTCTCCTTGGGTACATGAATGTATACTTGACACCCAAATATCCTGAAGTGTCGAACCTCAGGATTCACTCAACATAGTTACAAACTTAACAAGAACTCTATAGAGTTCTCGTTTTTGGGCGGGTCAAGTTTTTTACCCCGTTTTTAAAAATGGTGCTACCGGTAGCAC
>SNQJ01S0186551.1:2623-18580 GCA_010110895.2 Picea sitchensis
AAGGTGCATCTACATGCATCATGTCCAAAACAGTATGGCAGAAACTTGGTTCCCCGGAACTCATACCCTCTGCCATCACATTACAAGCTTATGACGGATGACCATCCTCTCCTGAAGGGCTCTTCCAAAATGTCCCCATCGAAATCGGGGGCAAGACTATTCTCATCGATATCGAAGTTATCGACGCCCCACTCAATTATAATATCTTGTTTGATCGTAGCTACATGTACACTATGAAGGCAGTTGCATCTTCCATTTTTCGAACAATGATGTTCCCCCCCAATGGGAAGATCGTGACCATTGACCAAGTCTCACATTATGAGCCTAACCCATCTGCAAACATCGATAACATTCTTCCTCTCATCCACAATAACCAAGACGCATATCCACTCGTCGAGATGGGTCCTGGGATTTTCAAAGATCTATCCTTGTTAGGAACGTACCATGGAGCACCACCACTCCTTCATCCTTCTAATCAGGTATGCATCGTATCATCTAACGGAACTCACACAGAGGATGCTCTTCCTCCTCAGGAGGCTTCAGTCATTCCTGGCGTCCCAATAGTTGCAGAACCACTCCCGCCGGAGCCTCCTGCACACTCGTCGACCTCAACAGTCCACGAATCCACATCCCCTCAAGGGAATAGTCCCGTTTGGGAGACAGTCCCCCAACCCCTCACTCAAATTCCCTTCTTTTACCCTCCACCAGGTATCGAAGCTTTTCAGGTAGCCGCAATGCTCACACTACCTAATATGGTGTTAGCAATCCAAGTTTGGTATTTACACCCACCAGAGATGGTCCCTTGACCATCCCTTCCCCCACAGGAAGGACTCCCAATGACGATTCCCATCCTTAACCCCACCACCCCCCACTCACTAACCCCCCTGCTACAGCTGGGGGTAGGAGAAATAAGAAAGAGCCCATCGCTCCACTTCCTCCACACATCCCACCATCTTGCGCACTATGTGAGAAAGAGGGCCACCAAACCAACAATTGTCCATCACTACCTGAATTATGGAATTTGATACCCGTCAATCCCACTCCCCCAAAACCCGCCACTACTGCTAGTCCCACCACTACCACTCACCCTTCCAGTAGTAAAGGGTTGAGGACCAAATATGCTTGTGCTATATGTTCAGAGTATGGCCATTATACCCATCATTTCCCAGCACTGCCACGCTTTCGACAGACATTAGCCACTGTACGCCAGAAATTCCAGAACAACCCCAACCCTGCTACATCCTCTTCAACAAATATCACTGACATTCGTTATGTCACTATTTTAGTCAATGAACGTATGAGACTCCCTTGCTCTCTCTGCGATTCATTAGCTCATTTTACATACCAGTTTCCTATGATCCTTGAATACAGGCAACGTCAGTTGGCCCTACTTCCTGTCATCACTAGAGGATCTTCCTGTCATTTCTCTTGAGCTCGAGGCACTCCCAATGCCCCCATGGTTATTCAATGACATCTCTGAGGATTTACCCTGCAACCCCCCCAACTCTCCTACTCATTCCCCCCCGGACACTCTCCACCCAACCACCACAGGTACCCCTCAGTATTTCAATATATGGTTTATGTCGAGTGAACCCTCCCCATCTCCTAGCATTGTCCCCCCTTCTTCTCCATCAGGGGGAAACCACACTGTCATCGAGATCACTCCTCATGACCCCTTGTACTCCCGGCGTTTCCAATGCGATGAGGAAATACTGGAAGAGCTAAACCACCCGGACTCTCCCTGGGATGCACTACATCACCATGCACTCTTCTCTCCACAGGAATCCCCCATGCCTCCTGACCAAAATCCCATTTACGCGATCGAAACCAAAGATTTTATCCCATCAGGGCCTATCGACTGGTTCAACAATCCCATTCCTGCCCCTAATTCTTTTGAAGAAGGCAATATGGCCAACATTTCACCCACCATTAAAATCGACATTTCCATTAAAAATGGCATCGTCGAAGAAAACATCATTGGAGCTGCTTTCACTCCTCAGGAAATCGACGCATATAAAGCCCTCTTCCAGGAATATAGGGATATTTTTGCCTGGTCATACACAGAAATGCCTATCCTCGATCCCTCTATTGTCAAACATCGCATTGACACCTAGCCCGACATCACACTAGTTCGCCAAAAACAACGACCACTACACCTATCCAAAGTCGCGGCTATCAAAGCCGAAATTGACAAATTACGCGCTGTCGGGTTCATTTACCTCATCGCCTATACCTCATGGTTTTCCAACCCTATACCCGTTAACAAAAAATAGGGCACTATCCACGTTTGCACAGACTTTCGTGATCTCAATCACGCATGTACCAAAGACAACTTTCCAATGCCTTTCATCTATCAAATTATCGACGACTGCGTCGGCCACGAGGCTCTCTCCTTTATGGACGGATTCTCTGGCTATAATCAAATTCAAATCCACCCAGTCGATCAGTATAAAACCACATTCACTACCTCGTGGGATAATTTTCCATATCGTGTCATGCCTTTCAGCTTAAAAAATGTTGGCGCCACCTTCCAGCGGGAAATGACATACATCTTTCACGATCTGGCTAATATCATCCTCGCCTACTTGGACAACCTCACATCTCGCTCAAAGAAACACACTCAACATCTTGATGATTTAT
The DNA here is from genome assembly GCA_010110895.2 of Picea sitchensis. Taxonomy (NCBI): domain Eukaryota; kingdom Viridiplantae; phylum Streptophyta; class Pinopsida; order Pinales; family Pinaceae; genus Picea; species Picea sitchensis. Next base: position 5,264 of record SNQJ01S0186551.1, read on the forward strand.
GAATCATCTTTCAACGGTGTCGTCAATAAAACATCCACTTGAATCCTCTCAAGTGCGTGTTTTGTGTCACCGCAGGGCACCTCCTCGACTTTATTGTTTCCCAAAGCAGTATTACCGTGGACCCCCTTCAAATTCCAAGCCATCACCAAAATTCCACCTTCCCCGGAATTTACGACAACTGCAGAGTCTACAGGGCAAAGCCAACTTTCTTAGATGCTTTGTACTAGATTGCGCCATATGCGCACATGGTTTCCTTCGATTACTATGTCACGACATCCCTTTTCACTGGGACGACCACGCCCAACAGTCCTTCGATGATCTTAAAACAACGCTTTCAAATGCACCTTTAATCAGTGCACTTGACTAAAATCGCGACTATATCCTCTACGTATCAGCATCAGCTGTATCAGTAGCTAGCATCCTCGTCCAGATCGGAGATGACAATCGTGAACACACCATTTATTACATTAGTAAGAACCTCTCCAGACCACCCTTGAGGTATAAACACGAAGATAAACTTGCTCTTGGAGTTGTCCTCGCAGTCCAGAAATTGCGCCATTACATTCTTCTTCGCACCACCAAGGTCGTCGCAGATTCCAACCCTATGCAGTACTTGCTCAGCCGTCGGCAAGTTAATGACAAATTCTCTCGATGGATCGTTATCCTTCAGGAGTACGACCTCGATTTCTCAACACCTAAGAGTAATAAGGCCCTCGTTCTTGCCGAACTTGTCACAGCCCTCCCCTCTTCCACCACCAGTTCCCCCATCAATACCGACATTCCCGACGAACATCTCTTTTACATTACTTCGGATGATCCTTGGTACGGAAACCTTCTTGTCTACCTCTGAACCCAAAATTTTGGTAACCACCTTTCATGGGATGATCGTCGACGTATTCGCCATCAGGCTCCCCGCTACTTTCTCATCGAAGACATCCTATACCGGTGGGGCGTCGACACCATTCTTCGTCGATGCCTGACTATTGACGAGGCCGATAGAGTCTTAAACGACTGCCACAATGGAGCATATGGGGGCCATCTTTTGGGTATATCCAGTTCTCAAAATATTATCTGAGTCGGTTACTTTTGGCCTACCTTGTTTAATGATTGCATTCATGCCGTGAAACGGTGTGAGCAATGTCATCTCTACGCCAACAAAGCCCGAGTTCCCCCCTCTCTTCTCCACCCTGTCATTACCGCCGACCCTTTTTTCAAATGGCGCATCGACTTTATGACTTGTAATCCCCCCTCCAGCAATGGTCACAAATACATCGTTGTCTCCGTTGACTACTTTACCAAATTGGCCGAAGCTATGCCCACTTTCAACAACACCGCTGACACTGCAACGCGTTTTTTCTTTAACCACTTCATATCCCGCTTTGGAGTACCCCTCCAACTCGTTTCCGACCATGAGAAACACTTCGAGAATGAGATCTTCGTCGAACTCTCATCTCGGTTAGGCTTCTCTCATGAGTTTGCTTCACCATATTACCCTCAGTCTAATGGACAGGTCGAGGCAGTTAACAAAGTCCTCAAGACCATGTTACAGTGCATGGTTAATAAAAATAAAACCAATTGGCATCATATGTTATTTTCCACGCTATGGGTTTACCGAATGGTTATGAAAACCACTATTGGTTTCACACCATTTCATTTAGTCCATGGGGTTGAGGCAACTCTTCCCATCGAGTGCGAAATTCCCACCTTATGCACCGCAATTGAGCTATTACCTGACACTGCTCCAATGGAGCAGCACTTGCTGAACTTGGAGTCTCTGGATGAAGATCGTTGATCTTCCTTACAGAACAATGAGGCAGCGAAAAAATGATCCAAGGCTACCTTTGATCGCCATGTCAACCTTCAATCATTCCGCGAAGGAGACCTAGTCTTGGCTTATGATATCTCTCATGATACCTTTGGCCACGGGAAATTTGAATCACTTTGGCATGGCCCTTACATTATCCAACATTGCCTCACCAAAGGCACATACATCTTGGCCTCGCCCGAAGGCCTCTCTCTCAAGGAACCCGTCAATGGGTTGTATCTCAAGAAATTTTATGCTTAAATGCAGTCATTCTACTTTACGTTATTTCTTTTTCTAGCATTTTTAATTTTTTTTCTCCTCCCCTCTCGTCTAAACTATCCTTTGTGCTATTGACAGATGCTTCCTCCACCAACCTACCACATCGGTTATGCCGACGGCGCCAGCCGTTGGACACAAAATCTTGCTTCGGCTGCTTGGGCTCTCTAAACCCCCTCACATGACATGCTCCATTCAAGCGGCATATGTTTGGGGTCAGCAACCAACAACCAAGTCAAATACACTGTTGTCATTGGCCTCCTGGCCGATGCCCAACATCATCATATTCGTCACCTTAGCGTCCTCCTTGACTCTCAACTAGTCGTTCTCCAGCTCAACAATGTGTACCGCGTACGCGATCCGTGCCTCTTTCGCAAATACCTGCAGGTTAGGTTGTTATCTCGACATTTTGATTCCATTACATTTACATACATTCCAAGACAATTGAATCAAATAACAGATCACATAGCTAACATGGTGTTAGATTGGCATATATCACATCAAGCTACACATACACAAACACATCACAAATCCTGTCACAGCATATATATAGAATGGACGTAATCAACTCATCAACAAAAAACATGTAGACAACATAAGGATCCCAAATATGTATACTCATGTATATATGAAGGCCCATCAAGCCATCCGAATATTTACATACAAAAATACACGTATCTACAGGCCAATGCATCACCTCGGTACAAAAATGGGCTCACCAGCCTATATACCACAAAAAAAAGATATACATCATGCACCACTCATGGTGCCTCTATCGCACCACCACCTTCTCCTCCCACAGGCAGTGGTGGCCCACCACCGCCTGCCCCAGGCGGTGGTGGTCCACCCCCTACAGGACCCTCCTACCTCGGCGGCAGGCATCCACTCATCATAGCAGCAAGCACTACTGCTCGTCACACTATGGACCGCCATGGTGGCGGTACCCCCACACACTACTCCAGGAAACTCTCGTCCCGGATGCGCGGCCACATGCCCTTAGGCACATCCTCTAAAACCGTCTCCAGACGACGGCGTATATCATCAAAATCCACTCCGGTCGCCTCCGGAGGAGCATGTGATGGCCCCGCACTAGGGTCATCAAACCGGTGCCTCCTCGCTGCCCTCTCTGGTTCAGTTGGTCACCCCGCGGCATCCTCCCGCCGACGTCTCTCTCTCTGCGACAATCTCTCCGGCCCTCGACGAGTCGACGCTCTATGGAACTCTACCTCATGCCTGCGAGGTGCCACATCTGCACATACAAACAAACAACAGATAGTATCAACATCTATATCATAAACATATGGACGACTATCTCAAAAATACACAACCATACATGTCTACATCATCAATCAACATACCTTGGTGATCAAACACCTCCCCAGGAGGTAGCACCATATCCGGATCATCTCGGAAGTCCACCCCGACATAGGGGTACTGCAAAATCACCTGCGACATCTGTCGCTATACCTATGCTGCCTCTGCCAAAAATAAGTGGCCCCCTTCGCCACCACCATGGAAAAGAAATACAGTCGACCACCACCTCAACCGCGGCTCTCGCACCCCAGGCACACTCAATAGAATCCTCGAGCGCAACATCGACACCCTCTCTAGAAACCAGGCCACTAGGATGGACCCGAACGCAAACTCCCCTGTATCAGTAGACCGATAGTGGTCCAACTGCACCACCATCCTCGCATGTAGCATCATCCCCCAAGCAAACCGCTCACTGGCCAACACTCTCTCCAGCACCAGAAGCTAGCCACCACTAATCCACTGGGTCGCCAGTGACCCATATACCCGCACAATCATCACTTCTATATAGCGATGCACTAAGGAATCTATCGCCGATATACTCACCACCGTCCCAGACATAAAGTTATGACCTGAACAATATCTCCGGCCAATATCGGCAAGCAAAGTACTCCTAGGCAGCACCGGCTCCGCCAGTAGGGGCATTCCCCGAAAGGGGAGCCCAGTCAAGAAATATACATCCTCCACTCCACATCTGGATCAGGAACTGTAACAAATACTCCTGTTCCCGTATCAACGGGCACTCAAAGAAATTTAGCAACCCACAGGTTGCCAAAGTCACATGCACACCGGGGTCCTCAATGGCCACGACGTCTTGCAACTGAGCCCAGTCTTGCTCTCACCACCCCACTGGCATCGTCACCACCGTCCACCTGCAGACAACACAGAGTCCTATATCAGCTCAAGCAACCATCAACAATATCAAAAAGACTCATTTTTATACACCTCAACCTTGCCTCCTAGGCACGGTTTTGATACCCATAGGCGCGCACACATGCACGCCTATTCACTACATAGGTGTGCACACATGCGCTCCTGTTCACTACACAAGTGCGCACTAGTGCGCACCTGTTTGTTTCACAGGCGCGCCCCTACACGCGCTTGTTCAACCCACATACGCGCACAGGTGCGCGCCTGTTCAACCCACAGACGCGCACTGATGCACGCCTGTTCAACCCACAGGCGCGCCCTTGGAGCGCGCCTTAAATTCCCTCTACCACGCCCCCATGCACGTATATCCAATGGGCAGGCGCGCACGTATGCGCGCCTATCATCGGATCGCTCATGCATGTGGGGCCCATACCCCCTAAATACCTCGGTACGACCCTCCGTACATCCCCTGCCCAAGAATTGAAAACCTATTTCTATGCAGGATGATCAGACCACTAACCTGATACTCGCATATCCACAATCGGATGCCTCGTCCTCCCCGAATCTCTCAATCTCCTCTGAAAACTGCTCGTCCAGTCACTATTGCAGCAGGTACAAATGAGGTGGCAATGTGGGCCCTACAGCTATATATAGGCCTTTTGCCAAACTTCCACTCACCATTCCAGGCGCCCATGGTGTCCATTTTTCAATCCATCTTTAGCCACGGGATCAACATCCCGTCACCTACATCACAGCAGTCCCTGGGCCTCTTTTCATCCTGAGCCCCCGGGGCGCCTTTTTTATCCATGGTCAGGGATGCATGCACATATTTCACGCTTATCAAATACATGCTCATATCTTCGATTCTTTTCAGATATTGTTCACTTTCGGTATTTGGTTTTCATGTGTGCATGTATTTGATCATCATACATCAACACAACCCCTTCAGGTATATACTCAGCACTGGCATGTAGTCTTTCCCGCTGTATCGCATTTACATTTCCAGTCACACCCTCTGATATTGGCCTCTAGGATCCCCATTCCCGGCTCTACAGTACCCACACCTCCATTTTCATCTTCGATACTGTTACCTGGTAGCATTCTCACCCACATGAGTTGTCCCATTCATAACAGCTTTTGCCACTTTTTAACACTCATGTTGTTTTTCATTACCCTTTAGGGATGGGAGTCCCGATAGTCTTTCATCATGTCATGAATCAACCACATACTCCTTCTCTTCATTGTGCTAGATTTCCCACACAGAATCCCATATTATCTCTTTACGGTTCTATTTCTTACTTGCAACTTCGCAGTATCATGAACCCTCCATTTCATCCACAATCAGTTTGCCCATCTACGCATCTACCTTCATTTCACCTACCTCATACAGAAACTCACCAATGGGGCCCCCACCCTTCATCAGTTTTCCAAGCAAATTATGCCCTACGTGGGCCACCCATATCACACTGGGGCACCCGTTTCTATATTTGTACATTTCTCCCCAAATTATTCATTATTTATTGTACACACGCCTTTATTTCCAGTCATTACATTATCTTTTTGTCGTCACCATTGGCGAATTGTTTCCTTCCTTTTGGCCAAACACAACCCATGTCACCCTTGGTTGGAGCATTACTTATCATATACCCTTGCCGGCATCGTCCAGATCTTCAGAGTACCCCATAGGTCACTTACCTCTACCCTCTGAATTTGTTCACCTTGTCCCGCCTCTCGCACAACTTATCACTAGTCTTGTCGTACCCCTAACACTCGACCTCGTTACATGGTTGCGGCCACTGTTTAGCTCATACATCCTCCAACCAAGGGCAGTCTTGAGTCCTCCCACTTCTTGACTTCATCCATGTAGCTCTGCCACTTCCTCACCTCAGTAGATTTCCCGAATCCCTTTGCTTCTAGGAGTCGCGTTCCCCTTTTGTCGACATCAGCGCAATTTTTCAAAAGAGGGACAGTATCTTGAGATCTCGGATGGCACAGGGGGAAACACCATTTCTCCCTATTGTCATTGACCCCCATAACATTTGACACCAACACTTTCTCATGTTACGGTGGGTCCTACTTTGTGACTATTGCAGTTAGTTCTTTCATTTGCCGAAGACCTCTGAAATTGGCAGGGCTATCAATGCCCACATCATCGCTGCTACTTATTACCGCAATCACTGCCTACTATTCAGAGTATGTTCCTTTACAGAATTGTCTTCTGCCTTTATCGCCACCACCCCCGAGGGAGCTGCAGTTGTCTACACCAACACTTCAATCATCTTTTGTCAGAGTTACATGACACGAGCATGGGGCATGCCTGCCTCGTTTGTACACAGTTTTCTATTTCATACACCTCGTGGAAGATCGGGTCCTACCAGTTCCTTTTTCCCTCCAACGGATTGCTCTGAACGATCCCACTATTGCTTTATCTTACAAAAACATTCTCAGTAGAAGAAACATTGATGGATTTTGGCTATACGTATGCTCCTAACCTCATCCATCAGGGGGCATCTGTTATCACTGAAATTTCATCCGCACATGGTTACAAGAACTCAGCATCGTCAAACAGTAATGAAGTCATTCATGGCCTTGAATTAATATCACAGCATTCAAAAAAGGTCAAAAACTATACAAAGTAGTGAAAAATTGAAGAGCGCTTTGCAGACGTTGGGCGCGCACGCGCATGCGCGAAACAGGAACGTAGAAATCGCGCACATGCGCACGATGCGCGACTGTTAGCGCAAAAATCCGCTCACCTGCTAAACGACGCATTTATGAAAGTGGTCGACCTCCCAACCACTTATGGTTCAGCTCCCAAGCTGATTTGACCTCCAAATCCGGGCTGGATCCAAATGTTGGGCTGGTCAAAGACCTAAAAATGCCCTAAATGGCCTCTTTTCACACTACAAAGCAGTTAAACAAAATCCCAAAGCAATGCTATAAAAATCCATGAATGCACCTCATTTTCTCAAGGAATTATAAGTAATGTTATGCTGCCTATATTGTTTTAAGGACTCCATCCTTGACAAGAGCACATTGGCAGCATTACATTGGACAATCCACCTCTCCATTGAGTGGATTTGTGAAGAGTTCTTTCATCACCATTTTCATTTTCTTTGTTGTAAGAAGAGCTAGCTAGTGAGGGTCCAAGAGCCTTCCCATGGAGGAAGAAGGGACTCATAGTCCCCTTTCTTCTTGGTGCTTTGTTTTCATCAATAGATCAAGCCTCAAACATTGGTGACATGGATCTTTTTGTTCTTTTTATCTCTATGTACTTATGCTCATGATTTTAATTTTTATTGCATCTATTAGTTTAATTCTGAATCATAGTTTTGTTTTTATTTCTCTAACTCTTTTCTCTACAACTATCTTGCTCAGCAGACCCAACTGAGCTTGCAAGCACCTCTTATTTTCTCACCAAGGTGACGAAAGAGGCGCCACAATCAGTAAAAAGGGTTTTCAAGTATTTGTGTGGCACTGCTAGCTATAAATTTTGTTACCAAGGAAGACCAGGATTGGATAGAGTGTTCGAAATGCATATCTTTGTGGATGCAGACTGGGCTGGAGATCTAGATCGTAGGATATCTACACGAGGGTATGTGTTTAACCTGTTTGGAGAAGAAATCAATTTGATTTGCAAAAGACAGGCTGTAGTGGCACTTTGAACTACATAAGTTGAATACATGGCAGCCACTCATGCAAGTAAGGAAGAAGTATCGTTACAAATATTGTGTTCATGTATTGGGCTGGTAAAACAAGCTTTAAGTATAGAGTGTGACAGTGACAGTGCAATTTTTCTTCAGAAGAACCTGTCTTATCATTCAAAGATAAATCATCTTGATATTCAACATCATTTTGTGAGAGACATGGTTGAAGAAAAGAAAGTGTTGTTGATCAAGGTGGACACTTTGAAGAATGTTGCAGATTCATTAACAAAATATGCAAGCACTAAGAAGTTCTCTTGTTGTAGAGGATCCATGGGTGTTGTTTCCCTGGATTGTTGACTAGGTAACCCTGTAACCCCATGTATGCAAATAAAACAACAAGTGGGAGAATGTTGGGTATGTGTTATATTCTTTGCATGACTAGATATTTTGTATGCTATGTTGTGCCAAGCATGCAGGGGGGTTTGAGGTAAGGGGGGGTGGTGGGCTAGCCCCCCCCTTTCGGGGGAAACACCCCCGATAATATATTTTTTGCCTCGAGAAACGTGTCACTTTTTTCCTCTTTTTGCGTGTCGCCTCGATTTTCATGTCCATTGTTGGGTGGTTTTTTGGCACATGGTTTTTGTTGGTGGTTTTCTATTTCTGGTTAAGGAATTAGGGTTTTTGACTAATCCAGTTCATTGGTTTTGGATTTTGGATGGCAATGGCTCCTATATGTATATTGTATTGTAAACAATGTATCACTATGAATGAATATAGAATATGCTGGTTTTCCAGGGGAAAAATCTCTATGTAATGTGTGTATTTTTCATTGTATATTTTCTATTCTTTTATTGAAAATTTGTTTGCAGTAAAATATTGTACAAGGTTAAAATATACATAGATTAAATTGTTGTTATAGAATCTACTTCCTCCTCTATTATGCTCTCAAATCCCAATCATGGATGCTCTTCTCAACTATGGAACAAGTAGAATGCTAAATAACAAAACCCTTTATCCTCCTAATGGCCTAAAATTTAACATACACTATAAAAAAAAAACCTTATAGTAGATGTTTTTGCGAAGGTTTTTAGTAAAATTAAAAAAAAAAAAAAAATCTACAACTTTTCTAAATTTTTTGGATTTGGTAAAATTTTCAAAAAAAACTTTTCTACAACCTCCTCTATTTTAAGGGGAGGTTTTAGCAAAGGTTTTAATGGATGTTCCATATAACTAATTTTTTTTGGGTGGGCAGAATTTGAAGTAGAGATTTTTGTTTCCAGTTCCTTTGTTTTCAAAACACACCAGTGCACTCTTAACCAACCTACCCTGATGTGTTCATATAAGATAAATGATATGGTGCACTTATAATTAGTATGCATTGGTTTATCCTTTTTTGTTGTATGCAGAGTATCAATGCTCTTATCGTTTCTATGCATCGAATCCACATTGTTTATGTGTGAAGAATCAATGCTTTTTCATTTTTGTATGCCCTAATGCATTTAAATTGGTGTGCACTCTGGTTCATTTAAGTTAGAATTTTCCCTCGTACATTTAAGATAGTTTTTTCCCCAGTTCTTGTATAATTAGTATGATCTAGTTCCTATATTACCATGTGCACCAAAGGGTGGTGAAATTTTGAATATTCGAGGTGAGATATCAGTGCCATTATTTTTATTAAGAACTGATGTGTATATTATACTTAAAACAAAAGTGAATACATTATATTGAGAGTCCCGATGCATATACTAAATTTAAAGAATTGATGTATACATTATATTTAGATCCCTAGTGTGTATTTTAAACATGGGCACAATAAAATTTTGAAATGATAAATATTATTGTATGTTATGTCGTTTACAAAATGATGTTTTTTCTCAATAGTTTGCACCTGTGTGTTTTTAAAATTGATGGGAATTAGTGAATATGACACCTCAAAACACACCTATTTCTATATAATAGCACATATTGCCTAGTGAGTTCATATGAATACAATGTACTCATATGTATATATTTTAATTAATTGTTTTTTTACAAATTTTCAATTAATCATCTAAAATCAAATATTTTTTATCATAATATTGTTTTATATATTTGTTATTTCATTTTGATATAATTATTGCATTAATGTGTTGTCCAACAAATTACAGCTCTATTATTTGTAAGAATGTAAATCATCCACGTATTACTTATTTATCAACGCAAAATTTTAAAACATTCGACAATGTAATAAAATAAGAAACCCATTTTATTATATATGAATAAGAGACCCATTGCCATACAAAAAATGACAACATAAAGGTACACAGTAATGCAATTTCAACCAATATATGATTTTTACACTTATTGGTAACATGTCCCCGAGCGTCCTTGTGCAATTGGGACAATATGTTGAGTACATTAAACAAAATTCTTGATTTTCAAATAGATATATTCTAGAAACATTCAACTTACAGTAACATTCAATTATATTGATTGTCTTTCATCACTTGAACTGTTTCCATTGCTCAAGTTGTATGCATGCCTCATTTCTTCATAATTTTTATGAGATATTGTACTTTGTTTATTTAACCTAATATTTTCTCGATTGTCTTGTTTTTTAAGTTTGACCTCTTCATATTCCATATACAAACATAAAAAAGTGTAATAAGTACATCTATGTTTATATATAGTAGAATGTGCATGATTGTGTAAATAAAAAAAGGTGCCTTAGCAATGAATCTTTCATAAATTACAAAAAACATTTTTTTGAAACCATGCTTCATTCCTTCTCTCAAAATCTCTTATGTTTGTTGTATTCCATACCTTTTTTCCTGCATGTTTAATATTTCATGACAAAGAAGAGCGAATATAACTAATATAAAGGTTTGTTGGTGTTTAATTAATTATAAAACAATGCAAGTTAAACAACATAACTACTTACAAATTGTTCAATTAAACCTTCACACTTAAACATGTAGTCACAACCCATACTTAACCCAATCTCTATCAATTCATGGGTTGGCTCCTTTTTGTATCTTATCACTTATTAGAAGACATCCATTGGAAAGTGTAAATTAATTTTCTAAATATAAATATCACATCAAACATGAGATCTTAAGTATGACCGAAAACGTAAATACTCACAAAGTTTTTGATCAACCCTTTATTCATCATTGTCTTGTCTTATGCGTTGAATGGGTTCTATTTTTTTCACTTTCTTCGACAAAACAATTGAAAATTAACATTTCACATGCTAATTAAATTTAATGTACATCAAAAAAATTAATGTTTACATACCAGTAATGCACATTGTAGTTCGAATGGGACAAAATTGTGTTTATTTATTTTACCATCTCCTTCTACACGTTTTTATACATCCCTACTAAAATTTATTGGTTTTCTCCTTGTTTGTCCCTTGGAATTTTCAAAATATTCATAAAATGATCTAGGAATCATCAACTTTAAAAATTACATAATATTTTTACAAAATACAATACTGATGCATATAGTAACTTCATATGCACTGATGCATCAACCATATGTATACAAACTCGTGTGTCATCCATATTTATATGCACTAACATATCATAACAATGTCGTTCTAAAATAAATAAAAACGTTTTACAAATTGTTGTATTCAGTTGGTGCTTTATGAATTAATAAAATAATTAGTTCCTACCTATTGTTTATTATGCACCAAAGATTTCTGAACAAATTGAATACATTCTAGTTTCCATATAAAAAAATAGTATTTCCATTTTAAACTCAACGATGCTCTTTATAAGAAAATGCACCTCCATGCTTATCTGTGTACAATGCGCATCACTAACCACAATTTTTTTTTTTAATATTATTTCTAATTTAAATCAAGTGGTTCTATTGTCATGAAAATATGTATCAGTGCCCTACTTATGTACAGGGCACACCAGTAACCGTGAAGGTGTTTTATAAACAAACTGACAATGACATGATGGTTTTTGATCCAATGCAATGAGTGTTTCGATTGAAATGGATAGGAAACACCCCAATATATAAATACAAAAACCCTACAAAAAAATTCTTAAACAAAAATTATCCTTTTGAAATATAGAAAGGGAAATCGATAAAAAAAAATGAGGAAATTAGAGCTTCCAATACCGAAGTTAACAATGAAACCTTTTTTTTTTGTTTGGGAATGCATTAAAATTGCTTGAATTAAATAGGGGAAAGATTGAGATGATTAATAGAATGAAATCATATACTTGAAACTTCTCCTATGCATATTTGTATGTAACCTATGGTATTCCCTTTTGAATTTGGCTCTTAAAAAAATCCTCCCTCTCTGAAGTCTTTGCTAGTAAATCTCTTTTGATATTGATTTATATTTCTGTATGTAAATTGTGTATGAATTTTATGAAACATCCAATGGTTAGAGTGGACACTCCACCCATCATTAAGTACTATTGAATAAATTATGTTGGATAAGAGTGTTGATGGAATCTTAGAAGGAAATCTAATAAGAACGTTGGGGTAGAATTTGGAAATAATACCCTCTATTTCTAATCCCCTTAAGAATGAACCTCTTTTTTCTTTGCTCCATTTTAATAATAATATGATACCTATATCCAATAATAACATGATGAACTCCTTAGTATCCACTAATAACCTTAATCTAGGTTGCGCCTCTTTGTCCAAAAATTTGATCAACAAACCTCATCCCCAAAACCTTACCCTTCATTCTCCTTCTGTGCTCTTAAATTTATTTCCCTTTGACATCGATCCCCTTTCCCTTCAACTTTTATAAAAATGTTTTAATTTCTCCCTAGTTCCTCAATGCATTCCTAATTTATCCCTAGGTTCGAATCTCTAACGCATCACCTTCCCCCTCATGACGTAGAAGAAATCAAGCAATATTGTAGCAGAATCCTCTGTCTTTCCAAACCTCCTAAACCGAACCTCACTAAAGAATAATTTCAATCTATTAGGCATATTAATAATAACCTTGACATCATAATGTTAAAACCCAATAAAGGTAACACCACTATCATCTTGAATACCTCAGACTATGAATCAAAACTTTATTACCTTCTTTCTTCATCCTCTTACAAACCTCATGCTAAAAACCTTATGATTTTCATTACTAACCTTGTCACTAAAGCCACTAAATATTCCTCCTTTCATCCAAACATTCTGAAAAAACTTACTCCTCATAACCCAAACCCCCCGAGATCTATGGAAAACATAAAATTAGAAAAAAAGACATTCCCCTAAGATCTATAGTAATCGTTGTGGGTGTCCCCACTAATGCCCTTTCTCACTATCGTTTTGTGAAACTTATATCCTTTACTGGAAAATATTCCTCGAATTTTATTCAAAAAATGCATGATATTCATCTTGATGATCGAGACTTAATGATAAATTTTGATGTTTTCTCTTTATTTACCAAGATTC
>SNQJ01S0186552.1:0-18586 GCA_010110895.2 Picea sitchensis
TTGTATCTATCATATTTTAGTAGTGTCATATATTCCGTCTTCCGTAAAAGATGTGATGGGTCCCCATATGGCCGAGCCTCTAAGGGACGAGATAACAATTGTAGTCCACAGTTGCCCCATCCACTTGAAGGAATCTTACTTTTAACAGGCAATTGCCAGTTCCTGTCTACAAGAAACTTGTTAATTCTTGTACAAATAAGCCTCCTATGGTCTCTTTTGGGGTATTGGGATTTAGAGAGTCTGAGTGTATGTGTCTAAGAGCAGTTTGTATCCTCTTCACTCACCTTCGGGATCTTGTGAACGAAAAACACTGATCTCGCTTGTAAATGAATTTTGTAAAAGATCTTAGAAAGATCTGAGTCTGTAAAGATCCTACTCTGTAAATATGTGTGTGTGTGTGTGTGTGTGTGTGTGTGTGTGTGTGTCTACAGAACTGATATCAATACTATATAGACTAGGAAAGGGATTTCTTAATAAAATATGAAAATCAAACATTTTGGTACCTTTTACCTTTATTCCTCATATTGAGATGTTTTGAATCAATGCAGAGATAACTGCTTCGCCGAGTGAGTTTCCATTTATTGGCTCCTCCAACTAACACCCTGTTATTTTACCTTGAAATGCAGAGTTGTATATAAAATTGCTCACTTCCTAGTATGATGCATTCATCAGATTGATAGACTCTTTGTAAATAGGTCACCTAATGATTTTGTTTAGTTTTATTGTAATCATTTTTCTTTACAGTTTTCTTTTGCATGGTTTATTTTTGTCAAAAAAAAATTTGTTTGAATGTGTTTAYCCTTAATTTCATGAATGAAAAGCATGAAATTAATAATTCCTCTCGTGGATATTTCCTAGTGAATTCTTTGTACTATGTCGACATACCTACCTCGTTTTGACAAGTTGTAGTTTTYATTTATAAGAGGATATTATCATTATATGTTGGTTAATGGAACATTTGATCACATTTCACAAATATCCAATTAAAATCATGTGTCTTCTAATTCTGATTCACCAAGAGTCACTTTAAAATTATGTCAGGAAAACCTCCCCAAGAATCCCAGAAGAACAATGTTTTTTTCTATACCTTAATTACTTAATTTCAAAATACATTTGCACTTTGGGTTTTCAATAGGGGGTTTTCCTCACATGTATGTTAACTTAGGTTATCGTATTTCTTCTCCAGGGTCATACCTTTCAAACTCAGTTCGATCACTCCATACGTCCTCTACTTCAATTTTTTTCTATCCCTCAATCATGCCCTCTTACCTTGGCTAAATCCTCTGAAGGGATGTGATATGAATATTTTAATCTTGTCATTATCTGTAATTTGGGTTCAGTAGTTCATGGCATGTTATAGGGAAAAAATGGGTCATCATATTCTAAACCCTTATGTCCTCTGTCATGCAAGTGATTTGGAAAATCATCAAGGATTTAAGTGGATAATCGGTTCATGTTTTCCTTCGATCTTAGATTTATTCACTACTACTATGGGGATGAGGTATGATGACCTATTCTATTGCGATTTTAATGGGTTTTTCTTTATATGAATTCATTGTATTTCTTCCCACGGGGGTAGACTGTTCTCCCTCCAGTTTATTCCATATTTTAACTTAGCTACATAAACCATGGATCTTGTAGCAAGGTCATAGCCAAATAGCCCTGAGGTTTTACTTACCCATACTTGCATAACAAAGATTATTTTACGAGATGGATTTTGAGAAAATAGTGAAGCGTTTGACAAAACCGTTAAAAACCCATCTCCCAAATGGGGTCATTTATTGTCCATGCAATATGTTTCTTCATAAATGAAACTATTTCAAAGATATGCCCTATTTTCTAAATAGAAATTTCTCTGAAATTCTATTTCGGTTGAGGTAAAGGTTTTGAAGAATTTCATGTAATCTTTAATTTTTTCTCGGATATTCAAACTAGGTCTCAGGGGTATAGGGTTAAAAAGGAGTCATATCCTCCCTCTCATCATATCAATAAATAAATACATTCCCATTTTCATCATGTAACTCGAAGAAAGGTTAGTGCAGACTCAATCTCTAGAATCGATTCTTAATTGATTGAAAGACAAACTATTGAAATGTTTAAAACAAGACAACAACAAAAAATTAATCCCTTCAAAAGTCAATCTATATATTGATCCACATGAAAATCATGTGCATATGTAAGAAAGAAATTGATTTAAAAAAACAAGAGGATGAGTCGAAAACTTTCCAGAATGCTTAGGAATAAATCTAAGCACAGAGATGCCTCAATGGAACCAATAATCATTGAAAACTATGAAGTTCCACATGAAAATATGAATGCAGAATTCAAGTCCAAGGTACAAACCCCTTACCTCCATATGTGCCTAAATCAGATTCAGAAACAAAGTAGAGATCTTAAAAGGGAAAATCGACAGTTAATAAATGATATAGAACATAGTTTTCCTCGATCTATTAAGAAACCAAACAATTCTCCACACATTATTGTTAACAAATATACCAATGTCAATACTACTATTGAATCCGAATTGCATGCATCTTCGATTTCCAATACATAATTTATGGTAAATAAAATCGTTATTTTTAGTTTTGTGTTGATTTGTTTTGATTTTGATGCAAATTTAGATTTAAATTTGTTTTGATTTTATAATGTTTTTTTTAGACGAGCTACAAAATAAAAGATTTTCTAGCTTGTCTTTATTGAGTATAATTTTATTTTAATGGATTGTGTTTGTTGTTTCAGATATTAAAAATAAAGAGAAGATTTCATCAACAACAATTTTGAAGACAATTGGATTTTGTTCAGATTTCATTTTGTTTTAATTAGAATAAGAGTTAGTTTAAAAGGTTAAGTTGTAGCCTCTCCTTGTGATAACAACAAACTTTTCGATAAGTTGTTGAAAATTTTTACCTTTTATTATAAAACTCTTCTATTATGAGTAGATATCGGGATCTATTGTTTAGACTATTCTATTTTTGAAGGATCTAGCTCTCTCTTGTGGATATGAGGATCGATCCATTATATTGTTTAAATACTCATGGATATTTGAGTCATGGACATGGTGAAACTTATAGGATAATGAACTAGTGCTTATTTTGAAGGATATGGAACTATACATTGCTTAAGGATTTTTCCCTGTGAGTAAAAGTGTTTTTTTTTCATTATAAGATCTGTCATTATGGTTCATATTCTTCTAGTGATTAATCGTGGATTGATTAAAACTCAGCTTTAGTCTATTTTTTCAATGCATTGTTAATTGCTATTATTTGTGTTCATGTTAATTAAGTTCAATTTCTAATATTCATTGTCTTAATTATTAATATCCTTGGGATTGTATCATTTTGATGCACGTATTAAATCATATTGAGTTTATTCATATACTTTGAACTTGTAATGACTTAATTTGTCAATTGGAATTATTTTCTTCTTGACAAATGGTTTATCATATCTTTATAATGGATCAGATTAAGTAATTGTTCTTTCTGCATCATAAACGAGATTTTTATTGTCAGTTGAAGTGACTTTATTGGGGCATTTCCATGGTCTTGGTATTTCACAACCATTCGCCATAGATTTCTCTTGACATACAGGTTGCTGGAGCAACTTTATACAGGAAGGAACAATCAAAAGTTCTCTTTAAATACTAGCCAATAATAGGTTAGTGGGTTTCTTTTGTTGTTTTGATTCAAATTCTTGTGAATGTAGATCAAAATTTAAGCTTAAATATTTTGCTCATTTAAGTTAAAACATTATCATTTACATTCATTTATTTTCTCCTCTATGTTCAAGTTAAAATTAGATTAGTAGAATGTTTTAGATTAGTTTCCATTGTATTTTAACTTCGCCTGAGATTTAGTTCCATTTGTACCAACTTTTTTTTTTACAAGATTTATCGCAAACCTTGTATGTGTACATATTGTAGATTTTGTAGTTAAATGTGTGCACAATAAGTATTAATGTATACAATAGATATTTGTTAATAAATAATTAGTTATTCTAATTTATTTAGTTTAGATTATATCCCCAATCGGCCAACAGAGTCGTTAAACCTGTCAGGGTGAGTTACTTCAAATGACTTAGGTTACTTAKACAACCTCGGACCGAACTTTCCCTTCCAATTGACGAGCATTATGATTTTCCCATCAAAAAAYACCAACTCCCTAGCTTTACCAGTGCCAACTAGAAGGAAGCACCAACTATGTATATCACAGGCTCCAACCAATAGAATGAGGACACCAATATTTCCAAGTATCGCACTGCCACCTAGAGACATTCATACTTGCTCTTTTTCCATACTTGTGTATCCTTGGATCTGTGAGCCTTAGAATCATTGATCTCTCCTTCACTTAAATTCGCTCTCATTTTTCACAATCGAATCTTATTTTGGAATCTATATTTATAGTCTCCATGATCTTATGTATTTGTCCACATACCCCAAAAWTATGTTTATGGGGTTGGCTCCAGATCATCTAGTCTCCCTTAAATCATGATTCAAATATTCTCCAAAAACACTGGAAAAAACCCTCTTGGTTTTGTGGGTGAACGAATCACAGGATTCTACTCTCAATAACCATTGGATTGTGTTAGCGATTGATCCTCAATCATTGATCTGATCTTCTTCATATTGTTGAAAGATTAGTTATTGAAAGATTGGTTGTCATTGAATTGTTGAAATATTTGTTGGAATTGATGTCAACCCTTGAATAGTAAGTTAACAAGATGTGTGTGAAGTTAACAAGTCGCATGTCATTTGCATGTCTTTAAAAATACATTCTGAGTTGGCCCTAAATTAGGAAAAAGGAAAATTCTCAAAACAAAACAAAACAAAAAATAACTCATTTTAGAAAATTCATGGATGAATAAAAAATGACCAATAACTAAGATTTAACTAGAGTGACACTATTTTTCAACACACTTTTCTTATTACATGCATAAATGAAGAGATAATTGATAATTAAAAAAAAAAAAAACATTAAAACTCCAATTTGAGGCATCATATGAAGGAACATGGCTCCCGAAAAGTGTTGAAATGGATTCTGATCTAATAGATCATATCTGAAAACATTAAACTCTTAGAGACACAACTCCCTATAAAATTTCATCCCAATCAGATAACCAAGTCAAAAATTATGACTCTCGAAAATCCCTGCATTTTTTAATGAGATCCTCATTGGAGGCACACATATATAGAGAGAACATTCAATTGAGTATATGTGTGTGAATATAGATTGACATATATGGGGTAGTGAGACTAAGGCAGCGAAGTTCAGCGAAGGGAGAACTTTCCAGGATCCGAGTGTACAAAATAAAAGTTACCGCAACAATTTCTCTAAGGTAATTCGTGATTTGCATAAGGGAAAATCACAAACATCCACGAGAAGGAAGTGTACAGTTCATAGATATGTGAAGAATACCAGCAGAAGATCAGAAATCTAATCCATAAGCTCAATTATAGATTGAAGGTATGTGTGGTTGCAGTCTTGATGAGATATCAAAATCAGTAGCAGCAATAGAAGTATCAGAAACAACAACAACAACAACACGTTATTATTTACAACGATAGAGGTAGTGATAGATTTGTCTACATTTATATTTATGGGTGGTTTGATGGGGAAAGGAAATGGGGTTGTAGCCTCCTTTTGGTTGGAGCCAATAAATTAGGGAGTTAGAGCTTCCTTCAGGTTGCATCTTGTAAATAGGGGGTTGTATCCTCCTTCTAGTTATAGCTGTAGAAATAGGAAGTCGGTTCTTCTAATGAATGAACTCCTTGATAAATAAGAAAATCATTCTATGGTTTTTTCCCGCATTGGGTTTCCACTTAAAATTCTAGTGTATTATGTTTATGTGATGTTTATACATTGAATTATGGTGTTGATAATATATTGAATGCTAACGAGAAACTATTGAACATTATTGGAGGTCTTATATTGTGATTAAATTATTATTTTGATCATACTAATTCACTCCCCCTCTCAATATTCTAACAATTGATATTAGAGCAGGTCCTTCAAGAAGTGGTCTAACCACTGGAAGGATATCATGGAATATGCTAGATGGTCAGAACTATACCTTATGGAATAAAAGGATGAAAACCTTTTTACAAGAACAAGGATTTGATGTTTAGAAATAGATGGGTATATAGCACCAACCACTCCCCCAACCGACAAAGATGGAAATAAACTCAACGAAAACAACTCAAAAGATAAAGGTACCATTCTGATCAGTTTAGTTTATTTAGTATTTTTTAATGTTATGGATTGTGATAGTGCAAAGGATCTTTGGGATGAACTCCAAAATATATATGAAGTAGATTCCAAAGTTAAGGGAGCTAAGCTTCAAATCTTTAGAGCTAAGTTTGAACAATTGGAGATGAAATAAAATGAAGACATTGTAGCCTACCTTCTGCAAGTTTACAAAATAATTAACACTACTAAGGGATTGAGAGTAGAATTTTATGAGTCAATGGTTATTCAAAAGGTATTGAGGTCTCTTCCTATGAGATTTGATCTAAAATATCAACCCTAGAAGAAAGAGAAGAAATCGGTACATTGAGCATGGACGAGCTACATGGAATATTTACATCTTATGAAATGAGAAGAGAATAGGAGAACCCAATCATGAAGGAAGCAACTTTCAAGGAATCCAAGAAGACAAAAAAAAAGAACAAGAAAAAGTAAAAACCAGGTTGCATTTGCAGTGATGATTCAGACGAAGATGAAGAGATGGCTAATTTCATAAGGAAATTAAAGAAAGGAATCGACAAGTATAATGGTATGATTCCATTGAAATGTTCTAATTGTGGTGGTATTGGTCATTTTTCTTCTAATTTTCCTCATCATAATAAATACAGTGATGAAGAATAAGTTTCTAAAAGGGAAAAGAAATATCAAAAGGGAAACAAGAGAAGAAACAAAAGGAAATTCTTCAAGAAAAGTTTCTACTCAAAGGAAGACATTTCCTCATCAGACGAGGAGGATAATGATAGTGATAGTGATTCAAAAATAGTACTCTTCATGTTAGTAGAATATGATTCCAAAGAAGAAGGTGAAGTAGATCTCAGAGTAGAGATAATCAATGCATTAGAAGAAATTAGGAAAGAAAGAAAGAAAAAAAAGTCACTCAAGGAAGAGTTAAAAATGAAAGAGGGATCTTAGAAATCCAACTCTGAATAAATCAAGCAGATAACCATGAGTCTAAAAATTCAAACAGAAGAAGACATAAGAATTGAGGAAATACTTAGAAGTCGGTTAGAAGAAAAGGCGAAAATGATTGGAAGCTTGGAAGCGTAAATAGTCTATTTAAGGAAAGATCTTCAAAAGAAAGATATGCAGCAGAAGAGCACCATAATATTGATTCAAATAATCAACATTCAAAGATCATCCAGTGACAAATCCAGACTAGGATACAATCAAGTACAGAATGAGAACAGATCTAGCTCCAAGACAGCAGAACAAGAAGAAAAACAAAGAAGTTATGTACAGATTGTCAAAGATTTTGTCAAGAAGGAAGAATGCACACCCACAAAGAAGAATATTCCAGAAATAAAGAAGACTCAAGAAAATGAATTCAGAAGGATTGCATCAGAAAGAAGATCATCTACTCCTAGGTATCAAAGATTATTTTATGATCATTGTTTTAATTGTGCTAATTTTGGACATAAATATGTAAACTACAGAGCCTATGCCAAGAACAAAAGAAACTATGTAGGGTACTTAAATAATAGGTATCCTAGAATATCTTATGAAGCATACAACGTAAACTTGTAACACCCCAGGTTTTGAGCCCCATATTAAATAATGTATTATGTTAATTGATGAGATGCCAGAGTGACCTAACAATTAAAGAGGTTAGTGTTCCTAGGGAATGTAATGCTTTGATCATTATTAATAATAAATACATCACTGGCTTCTAGACGAACAAGGACAAGAGTTATAGGGGGCTATCATTCCATAAGAGAGGGGGATTAAGGGGATAAGCATTTATTTTATATTTTATTTACCCATTTTGTTTAATGGAGAGCAAGAGTTATGTGAGTTTCTTCGGAGGAAGTCCAAGTGGTTCATTGATTCCAAGAATTACATAAACCCATCTTTGGTCTGGGGCGGGGGTTCTTCTATTGGTTTCTTCTTCTTCACTCATTTACTCATTCACTCAATTTCTCGTTGTTCACATGTTTCATTGGGATTTCACTCCATTCATTATTTCACCCACTCATATTTCCTCATTTGTGTCTTGGATTGGGAAAGGAAAACAAATTTTTGAATAACAATCATGGTATTGTTGGTTGTAGAGACTTCTGGTGTATACCAGCCATGAATCAAAACCTGCATGTTTGAGATACTTTGGTATGTGCTCAATTTTTCTCACAGTTGCGAGTCATGATAGTCCCAGCATGGATATTCTATACTATTTTCACTAGAGACATGGAAGGAGATGGATAGCCTGAGGGACTATGTGGCAAAGAAGGGGGTCCATTCTCTTGGGTTTTGTAGGCTGGGTAAAAGAGAGATGGTGTACTTTGGATTTTCTGGGTGCTGAAAATCATGTGAGAGCTTGAGTGTTGACTGGTTTGGGAAGCTGAGTGACACTCTGGAACCATCCTTGTGGATTCATAGCCCTGGATTGGGGGTAACATTGTTGTTGATTCTTGGAACAATAGTGTCTATGATTGGGTGGAATTTCCTTGGTCTGCAACCAGTTGGTGATTCATTCCATGAAAGATAAGTCCTCTTTGTTATGGTTTTGTTTACCTGTGTATATTTATTTTTGTTGTGTATTTAATTATCTATGTGTTTCACATCTATAATATGCATGCTTGTTGGTTATTGTTGTGCATGTCATATGGTTCATTTATTTTATGTTGTAGCATGAATCTTGATCAATGCATGTGGATATTTCATGAATCCTTATTAATTATAAATGTATCAGAACTTGAAAGAAATCTAAGAGCGGTCTTGAATTAGAGTGGACAGCCTGGGGTGGATGGGTACGTTATGGAAAGTGGTGTATACTAGCCTGGGGTGGTTGGGTACATTATATATTGGTATCAGAGCCAGGTTGAAACACCAGGCTGGAATGGACTGGATCTATTAGATAGGATCTTTTGGTTAATATCAAGTACACCTTGAATCGGGAAGCTCAGGAGAAATGGTGTTGCAAAGATCATGTGGTAGCTGAAATGTCAGATATATTTTGTAAAGGAGTGTGCAATCATGACCACTCCTTTTGAATTTAGGATCGATCACCACCATGGGATTGAGGGAGATCTAGACCATCGGATCGAAAGGTGTTTGAAAGGGGTTGTCTGATGGAGGTGAATAGGAGTTTGGGTAATAATTAAGTCCCAGCCATCGGATCTAGCTCATCGATCGTCACCCATCGATCAAAGCCAAGAAGAAAAGGAAGAACTTCATAAATTCATCACTTCGACGATCTTGGTAGGTAGGAAAGGCCTGAACTACCAAAGGCCATAGTTATGAAGCCCCGTCAAACGTTCAATCTAATGGGAGGCATGGAGGGATCCCCTCCGTTGATCATGGTCAACTGACATTTACCACTTCACAAGTTTTCACTCCAAAATTTTTAAACTTTGATGAACTGTTGTAACCCAGAGTCTTAGAGATTCGAAGCCCCGAAGTCTCGTCGACCGTTAGATCGAGGGAAGGACTTCAGAAGTATGTCAACCATCGGATCTAGTAAGGGTGAAAGGATAGTGGAGTTTCATATCTTCATAACCTAGCCACTTCGACATTCAGAGTCGTGAATCCCTGTCTAATGGGAGGCATGGAGGGATCCCCTCCGTTGATCATGGTCAACTGACATTTACCACTTCACAAGTTTTCACTCCAAAAATTTTAAACTTTGATGAACTGCTATAACCTGGAGTCTTGGAGTGCCAAATTCCTGAATTCCTGTTGACCATTAGATTGAGGGAAGGATTTTGGAAGTATGTCAACCATCGGATCTAGTAAGGGTGAAAGGATAGTGGAGTTTCATATCTTCATAACCTAGCCACTTCGACATTCAGAGTCGTGAATCCCTGCTGGTCGCTTGATCTAATGGGAGTTGTAGAGGGATCCCCGTAGTTGATCGTGGTCAACCGACATTTACCACTTCCGGATTTTTCACTCAGGGAGTTTTAAAATTTGATGAACTTTTGTAACCCGTGTTCCCGAATCATCGAAGTATCAAAGTCTCATCGATCATTAGATCAAGGGAAGGACTTCAGAAGTATGTCAACCATTGAATCTAGTAATGGTGGAAGGATAGTAGAGTTTTAGAGCTTCGAAACCTCGTCGCTTCTCTCTTATCTGGAGCAAGCAACCCCAAAACCTAAAGCTTGGAGTTAATCATAGTCATTGGTTGTGGAGGATTAGAGTCATTGATTTACCCGTTCGAATTATCCAGAGGTAGCATGTGTTAGACTCCTGAAACTTCTCAAAGCCCGAGTTTCTAATTTGATCTCATCCAGACTAAGGAGAAAAGTGTGGATCGTCCATTGATTGATGACGTGTCATAGGCCACATGGTAGGGGTTTAGTATGGGGACACATGTCCAAAGTTGTCATATGTGTGCAACGTGTCAACGTGTTGTGTCTCCTCTGGGAGTATGTGACTCTGGGGTTGTCTAAGTTTCTGTCCAAAGGAAAATTATCGCTTGAAGTTGTGAAGGTATCGACATATCGCCGATCTAAGATCCCTTCTGACCTTCTTCGACCGTTGGATCAAGCAAGCATGTTAAGAACCAAATATCAATATAGCATAGAGAAAACCCTAATAAGTAAGTACCTGTCTTCCTGGTAAGAGATCATTTCTTGATAATGTTCTTCAAGTGGGAAACCCCTTTACCCCACATAAATGTTCAAGTACAAGATGATTCCAAACTCAAATTTTCTCCACTTGGTATATATGGGAGACTAGGAGCTATAATTACAACCAATGGAATAATAAAACCGACATAAATAAAATAACATTACTAATGTATGCCCCCTAAGGGTAATGAGACAATATTAGGGTTAATACGCCCCTCCCCTGAGACAAGTGTTTTCCACAATGCTTGAGTAACTTTGATGCTTCAGAGTATAAAAGACCTATCTTCCCAAGTGGAATCTTCAATGGGTAGTTTCCTCCATTTAATGAGATACTGAAATGGATATATTCCCTACCGGTGAATTCTTGTGTCAGGGATGGCTTCAAGATCCAATATGATTTTTCCTTTCCCTGGCCAAGTTCGAAATACATTCTTGAACTAGGATATTGTCTTCATGAACCTTCTTTTTAAGCATGAAACATGGGAAATTGGGTGTACTAGTGAAGATGTGAAACTCCAATTTGTATGCCATAGTACCCACATTTTGCAACACCTTATAATGGAAATAGTACTTCTCTTTGGCGAGCAATTTCTATTATCCCTTCATTTGCTTGAGGGACATATGTTTGTATGGTTAATAGAAGTCTTAAAATCACCCAATCCCCTACTTCAAAACTTCTTTTCACTACAATGTTGATTCCGCTTGTTTTTCATGCGACATGTTCAGGTTGTCTTTTAAGATTTGAGAACTTGTTGTTGATGTCGATGTGATCTTACACTGCTTTAACCTTTTAAATCTTTTTTTTAGAGAAGAATTGATGGAAGGAGGGTGGTATCCATAGAGTGCCATATAAATGGTGTCATTTTGTTGTAGTATGAAGTGAAGTGTTATACCAATTATCTCCGCCAAGGGTAACCATTTGAAGAACCATCGGTTTTGTTTATCGTGAGACCAAGCAACTAAGGTAGCCTCTTATTATTTATGTCACTATCTCCTCTTTTCCATCAGATTGAGGATGATAGGATGAGTATGAGCTCAATTGAGTACCCAAACAAGAGCAATTATGTCCAAAAATGTCTAGCAGAAGATGGGATCTCTCTCACTTACAATAATCTTTGGGTTTCCATGTACCTTTTGGAATTGTTTCCATGAATGTGGTGGAAACCTGCATTAGCTTTGAAGGGGAGAGAGTGCACAAAAGTGTGTGTGTACCGGTCGGGCCTATCAACAATCACCATGATGACACTCTTTCCTTCAGTACTGTAACCCCTATGATGAAATCCATGGAAACCCTCCTCCCAAGTGCTAACTTGGGATGGCTAATGGTTGCAAAATACCTAGGGTCTTTAATTGTTTCCCACCTTATTTTGTTGGCAAACCAAACATTCTCGCCACAAACCTTTGAACATCGGGCTTTTAAGGCCATCCCAAAAAAACTTTATTGAGTCTATGGTAGGTTTTCAAAAATCCCGGGAACAGGCCCCTCCCTACTCCTGGAGAGGTGTAATTCCAATAGTACCTTTTGTTTGAGTTGGGAGTTCTTACATAAATATAATATCTTTGTACCATAGTGAATCATTTTTCCATGTAAATGTATATGATGCACTAGAATCCGTTGTAAACTTTTGAATGAGATTCCACACCTTTTCATCATTCTTTCATTCATCCCTTTGCTTCTATTATCCAACTAAAGGATGATTTTATACACAGTATGTTCTCAACATATCTATCCTTTCTCATATGCATCTCCACAAATGCATTTTACTTCCCCTTTATGTAATGATTTCAAAATCATAACCCAATATCCCCGGGTTTTCACCCATTTTGTTGTTCTTCTTAAGATAGTCTTTGTCCAAGAAGCATTTAAGACTATCATGATCCGCTTTGAATTCTGAAGTGTCAATTATTATTGGTAAGGACGCCATTTCTTCAATGCATGTAGTATTGCTATCATTTCCTTCTCATAAATGGGTTTGTGTAAGTCCTTTCCCTTGAGTGGTTGTAACTCAAAAGTCAGTAACCTTACTTGCATTAGGACATCACCAATTCCATTTCCCTAGAGGTATCACATTCCACAATAAAGGTTTTTGTGAATTTTGGAGTGGTCAAGACAGATATTTGCACACATCAACACTTTAAGTTGTTCAAAAGAGGTGCCTCCTGAGTCCATGAAAATGCATCCTTCTTAGTTAGTGTCACAGTTGCTTTTATTCTTCCATAGTTCCTGTAATAAACTTTAAGGGCAGAACTCCTGTCAAACCCAAAAATCCTCTAAGATTCTTCTTCAATGTTTTGGGAATCGGCCACCATCATGGCCTTAACTTTGTTAGGGCCCACCTTGACACCTTCATGAGATACACATGACCCAAATACTCTACCTCCTTCACTCCAAAGAAACATTTGGATGGTTTGCATATAGTTGTTGCTCCTTTTAGTAGTTGTAGCACCTTGTCAACATGTCGCATATGATCCTCCTTAAGACTTGTTGTAGATTAGTATATCACCCAAAAAATACTAACACAAACTAAGGAAGGGCTTGAAAATGGAATTCATCAACCCTTTGAAATGTGGAAGGTGCATTTGTAAGTCCAAACATAATCACTAAAAATTCATAGTGTTCATAATGTGTTTTAAATGTTGTTTTGGGAATTCCTTCTTCCTTCATTCTAATCGATGATACCCGAATCCGAGATCCAATCTTGTGAAATAAATTGCTCCATGTAGTTCATCTTAACAATTCATCAATGACATGAATGGGAAACTTCATTCTTAATGGAATAAGGATCTTGTTGAGCTCTCTATAATATGGACATATAAACCATGAGCTATCTTTCTTGAATACCATTACCACTAGTGCAAGTAACTTCTATTAGGTCTAGTAATGATAACCTATAACATTTCTCTTCAACCATACCAATTTCACCACTCTTCTAGGCATAAGGTATCCTCAGGATGGCCTTATGTTAGGAGGAACACCCTAGGAATTAGGTGAATTACTAATTACATCTCCGAGTGGGTGGAAGACCTTTGGGAATATCTTCAAATACTTTGGAATGCTTATCAATGATCCTCAGAAGATCTTGAGGAATAGATGGCTTAGATGTTTGAACATCTAGTGAGCATAGCTTGTGCAATAACACCTTGATGCCCCTTTTTCAATAATTTTGTCATATTATTAGAGCTTATCACCTTATTGGGTTTCCTAGTGATACCTCTTAACTCATATTCATTTCTTCCAATGAAAATTTCATGAAAAATTTTTGAAAATTAAACCAATTGTTCCTAATTATTGTAACCATTGTACTAGTACAACATCCCATTCACCCATGGTATAGAAATCATTGGAATATTTATTAGATATTCCCCATAGTAAGATTGATCTTTACTACATTTTCCTAAGTAATTGATAGTTCTTCCATCTCAAGAATTCACAAACTCGGGCTACCGATATAAGCCAAAGCAATTGAGAGATTTGCTAATTTATAGTGAATGAAATTACGAAGTACCAAAATCAATTAGGACTATACCTTTTTTTCTTTTGATGTATCCTTCGATCTTGAGGGTTTGAGGAGTGCTAACTCCATCCAATGGATTACATCGATATCATCATGGGAGTCAACTCTTCGACAAAATTGTTTCTATCTTTTCATCTTGACATGGTTCTTGTTCTTAGTTCTCTTCCTTCACAATCTATGTAGAATAATTTTCTCACCACACTTATGTCTCTCATCAGACTTGCTGTCAATTAAAGAATAAACCTTTTTCTTTCCTCCAATTGTTGAGGTGTCAACCTTGTAGGTTGAGGTGTTTTAGAAGAAGGAGCATTGTTCTCTATAGATGTTTGGATTGGTCCTTCTAGTATCCATAGCTATATTTTTACTTTCAACATTTCCTTGCCACCTTTAAATGCATTCTTTCACGATTTGGGTTCCAAAGGCGAACCTCACGTTGAATGCGATCCCTTTAAAGTTCCTATGAATACATCAATCAAGTGATCATCTAGAATATATGTTACCTTTATATTCAATCTTTGGAAGTTCCTAATGCTTGGTAACCTAACCCTTTTGCTTGAGATTTTATCAATTGGCTAAAGAAGGTATTTCTCCTGTATCCCTCATAGTGTGCTATCATTTCTTCCGAAAATTGTCCTAAGGACGAGTGATTTGTGAGAACAAATCCACATACCATGCCAAATTGATTGGGTTCTAAATATAAAGAAGCAATTCATACCTTGCGTGTATGTGGCAATATGTAGATCAAAGAATTGCTCCATCTAAAGTATCCATGTGGATCGGGTCCTTGACATCAAACTTCCTCATCGATCTTAGGAACATGGTTGGTCTTCAACCCCAAGTTGGAGTTTCTCCATTCTGATTCACCTTTCTTTGTATCCCTCATCATGAATTTCATGGGATGCATTTTCACTTTCTCTCATAAAAATTTTTAATACTTCCATGATCTCCCTTTTTAAACCATCTATCTTAGTATTTATTACCTCCAGTTTAGATTCCATCTCTTGTAGTTCATATTTTGTTACTATATTTATTTTGTAAACTTCATTTTATGTCCCCACGCATTTCTTCACCTTCATCAAGAGTCCAAGTAGGATTGTGGAGGTTTTAATTTGGTGTAGAAGTTACCTTTGGGTGGCATGTTGGCCAAGCATCACTTTGAACCTTGATTTTGAGGTGGTCTCTCACTAGACAATCTTCATTGTATCTCCCAAGTTTTGTCCCTCCTTCTGGGTATGAAGCTTTCTTTATGTAGTTCTCTGATATTTCTTCTCCTGCACGCTACAAGTCCGACCAAAATTGGATGTACAATTGAACCCATGTGAATCCTCCCCTACAATTTCTGATTTCTTTTGGCCTTCTGTGAGATCTCACTTTGTATAGTGTGCGCCTCGCACAAAATAATTGATATACAATTCTAAACATTGTACCAGAAATACTACAGCTATCCACTATCCAATGAAATCGGGTCCCACTCAATTTTGATACCTAGGAAGAAGTTATGATTTTTTACCTCGAACACCTTCTCGAGACTAGCCAATAATTAGTCGATAATTCTATCTTCCACGGAGTGTATATACAAAACTAGATGACCCAAAAGATTAAATTTTTACCACGTATACCTTACTAATGCCTTTGAATATCCTCCAGATTTTAGCATCTGAAACGCTAGCTGAAAAAAATGTTATAGAAAAATTCAATGCATCGGATCGGGCCTGTGATGATTCCAAAACCCTATCTCAAGCATTAATGCTTTATCTCCCAAATTATAAGGCCTCGTGGAGATGAAATTTTAACCCAACGTACCTTGATTCATATAATAAATACAATACAGGGAGTTCCTCTTGAAACATTGTAGAAAAAAATTATAGCTAAAATTCCAGGTGTCTCAGACAAGCAGTTGAAACCCCAAGACCTGAGAGCCTCGATAACCATATGTTAAGAACCAAATATCAATTATAGCGCATAGAAAATCCCTAATAAGTACTCAACACCTTGAAAAAAGAGATAATTTCAGATAATAAGCTCTTTGATGTAGCAGCCATGGGGCAACCTCCTTTACCCACATAAATGTTCAAGTACAAGATGATTCCATATGAAAATGTCTCCTTGGTATATATAGGAGACTAGGGAGGTATAATTACAACCAATGGAATAACACGACATAAATAAAATAACATTACTAATGTAATATTCCCAATTAAGGGTTAATGAGTCAATATTAGGTCTTAACACAGTATGAGGAGAAGGGTAAGTACTTCAGAGGAGTACCACTCTAGATAAGTCGAGAGACACGAGAATTGAATGTCTCGGAGTCTCGGAGCACCACATTTCCGAATTTGTGGAGAGTCATCCATATCAACATTTGATTAAGTTGCACTGCTGATTTTCATTGAATCCCTAGTTGGGGGCTGACCCTCCATTCAACGGGAGAGATCAAATATCGATCGGCTCCCATTCTGCTAATGGATTTAGTGAAGACTTCGGAAAAGTGTAGCTCCGAGGAAAATTGGAAGTTGACAACGAAGAACAACCGAAGGACAAATTCTAGAGAACTTGGTCCTAGTGTATGTCTCATGATGAGGTAAAAAGGGCTTGGGAGGTAACCAACCCTCGGTTATGTTGTTCACACAAACTCCCATGTGAAAGGACATAGAGCGAGGCGTTAAGGAAGGATTAAGTCTGTGGTTTCGAGTCATGGCCACTTGCACGTTTTGTGGAATTAGGGGATGTAAACATATCAGTTCAGTATAAGAATGCAGATTCGAGAAATGGAAGAAGGAGAGGGATATTCTAGCCATGATAAAGAGGCCAAAGGTCATAATATTAGAGTTGGTAATGCAGAGACAAAATCCAACAGACAAAAGGCTAGAGGGGAGAAAGAAACATTGATATAAATTGTGAGAAGCCTAAAACTAGAAGTGCAGAGCTACAAATCAGACAATGAGAAACTGATGAGAGAAAAAAATAAGATAAATTCTCAAGTGATTCAAAGCTTAAATCATTTGCAGAGGAAAACAAAGAATCGCTCAAAGCAGGAAGAAGAGGGAAGATGTCATGAAATAAGATATGATCGCAAAAGAGTTGGTTATCCAAGAAGTGCTAGCAGAACTCACATCACTCACCTCCTTACTCAACAAGAAAGTTTTATGAATCTGAAGATTCCATGAGTAGTCCAGAGGTGTCTCCTGTTAGGCACCAAAGAAGGAGGCATGAATTGGACAGTTTGCAAGGAGATTTAGGGAAGCCTAAGCCACCATCCTTTGATGGTGAAAAAGAAAGGGCAGATGATGTTGAGGCATGGTTGCTTGGACTTATGAGGTATTTTCAATTGCACAACTACTTATCAAACCGGGAAGCCATAATTTCCACCTACCATTTTCATGGGAAATATGTAATGTGGTGGGACCAACTGAAGAAAGTTGAGAACATTAATGAGAATAGGATCACTTGGAAGAAGTTCAAGAAGTATTTTTAGAAGGAGTACCTCTCAGAGAGATTCTATGACAAGAAAATGAAGGAGTTCTTTGAACTTATTTTGGGAAGCACAACCATGGCAGAGTATGAGACTAATTTCTTAGGGTTGTTAAAGTATGTGGGCTTTATAAAATATAAGAAGGTGAAAATACATAGGTTCTTGAGTGGACTTCCATCCTTTTATAAAGAGAAGATTCAGTATGATGAACCTAGGTATTTGACTGATACCATCAGGAAGGATAAATACCTATATGAGAAAGGCCATGGCAGAGAATCCATGAAAAAATATTGGAAGGATACGAAGAAGGAGAAGTTTGATCAGAGGAAGAAGAGATTCAAACCTCCTTTAAATAGAAATGAGCTTAATAAAAATTATCAAAACTAGTATGATAAGGATGAATCCAAGAGAGAATACTCCTTGGGAAAAAGTGGAAGACCACCAATCCAATGTTGGGGATGCAAAGAAAATCACATGTACAATGATTTCCCTCACAGAAAGGATAGAGTGAAGACCATGCACAACATCTAAGAGGTTACAACAGTAGAAGACATGGGAAGGATTTATGCATCCTCATATGATCAACAAGCAAAGTACCAATCCAATATGATCGAGGTGGAAGGTAAGATCATTAATCATCATGTCGCTATTTTAATTGTTTCTGAGAAATTCATTGTTACATTGATCCTAAAATAGTGGATAGATTACATTTGGAGAAAAATAAGCTTGAAAAATCAAGTTTGGTTCAGCTAGCCACTGGAACCAAAAGTAGAATCCATGATATGATCAAAG
>SNQJ01S0186553.1:0-11729 GCA_010110895.2 Picea sitchensis
GATTTGGGTTTCCACGTAAAACACTGGTGTACTGTGTATGTGTGTGATTGTTTATTTCTTACTGCTCATTATTGGATAATAATTCTACATTGATATAACATTTGAAGAAAAAGGATTATAATTACGCTATTACTGATTCACCCGCCCTCTCAGTAATCCAACACAGGGTGCACTGTGCCATCTCACCCGAGATAGTCCTAATGGGTGGCTACAATACTCATGTGTTTTCAACCTAGGATTGAGTAGGGAATCTCTGAGAATTGTATGTTGAAAGTGCTATTGTAACTTATTAACGCAACACGTTGTTATCATGATTTATGCAGAAAATATAATGACTCATTCATTTAGCTTATCAATATCTACTGAAAGAAAATAAAGACACACATGCATTCAATCAAATAACACAGATATTACTATGGTTCACCCCCCTGGGCTACGTCCAAAAATATCTGTCTCTTAGCTCTTTTATTATAGTCATTCTGTCACTACAACACCACACTCTTTATAACTCTTCGTAGTCGGGTTGAGATCTATTATGAGGTGGACTAGATCGCACCAGGCTCCTCAACCTATGATCTAACGCTCAATATATACCCTCCTTAGTCCTCTCCGGCTCAATAAATTACAAAATTAGATCATATAGTAGAATATTACATAGTCTACGCTTCCTTCTATTCATCTCTTTATATCTCTAACAACTTACTACAATAATAATCTCTGTTAATAATAACGACTAGTCTCTTCTCTGAGACCTAGGTAGCTATATTTATACATTTCTAGCTCTTCAGACATTACAATACATTACCAAAACCCTAACTCTAACATCGTTAGGTCTTCCATGCATGCACGCATGTTGTTCTTCCTTCCAACTGTCGCTTTCCTCGTGCATTCCTTCTTTCCCAAAATCGCCTTGCTTTTCACTTTGGCCTGCTTCCAACACATATTATATTGTACTTGAATATCATCGAATGATTTTGAGATGTAGATCCGCTGTTTATTGCTCACAGATACACTTTATATAGACATTTATATGACATGGATCTGTAGTGTACTTTATTGGCAGCCATGATTAGTTCATCTCGATCATGGGTATGCCTGCCTCAGAGAGATTATTAGTTTTTTGCAGATGGAGACCTCCCAAACTCTAGTCTCGGGCTCACTCGACTTTGTGCATTCTCGCTGGTAAATATATTGTAATGTATTTCTTCCATCATTATGCATCTATTATAGCCCTAAAATTATCTACCTATGCATACATGGCATTGGCCTTTCTACTTGCATAATTTTCCAAAACACTGTTGAGGAAATCTATTTAAAAAACCATTTTTTGGAGCATGTACATGCCCTGCTGCACTACTTCCTGCATACATATGATTTCTACATGTGAGACATCCCACGTACATACGCTAGCTACATACTAAACAACCCGTGTTTACGTCCAAAATTTGCAAAAAATAAAATGTTGCAAGAAATTCAACGGAGTTTATGGGCTATCGAGGGTTTCCCAACCAATTCACCTATTGTAGCCCATCCCCAAACTGAATAGCAATCATTTTGTCATATAAAAGGAGGTCTTGGGGTCCCATTCCCACATCAAGCATTAGAACAATGGAACTATGCCCAAATCCCTTTTCCCTCCTTGCCCAAGTATTTGAAACCCCTTTTGTGTTTTTGCCTCAGCATGCACTCTCTAGCCTTTTCTCCTATACAATCACTTCCCTTCCCTTGAAGTGATCAACTGATTGTGAGAGAAAGAAATGGGATAGTGCAATTTGATGAGTATTAAGAGGATTCCAGACCAAGTTCGCAGGAGCGTCAACCTACAAAGGTTGTAATTTTCGATCTTTGGATTTGAATAAAAGAATCTTTTTCCTATCCCAAATGATATATTTATGCTTTTCATTTGATTTATGAATAATGGTTTATATCTAACCCCAATATTGATTAATATAGATAGAATATTTGTAGCGTTGTTTTCCTAGGTGTTTTTGTAGGTCATCTTTGGGAGGAGACTTGCAGCCTGGTAGCTACAAAGATGGAGGTGGTCTACATCGAATGTTGGACCATAGGTACTAATTTTGACCTACTTTCCTATCTCTTACTATTCATCCATTTAGAGTGTTTGGGGTAGTTTAGGATTTATATTTTATTTTAAGGGATATCATATCTTTGCCTATACTTTGACCTTGGTATAGTAATAGGGGAATTTTCCCTGCTAGCAGGGTGGATAGTGGGGCCGAGTTGCCATGGATGACTTTGTTTTTGTGTGACTTCATAGTGCAACAAGGTGAGGGGAAACCTTTCCTTGGTTTGAGATTATTGTGTGAATGGAATGAATTGTAGAAGGAAGTCAAAGTACATATGCACTAGTAGGTTAGAATTGTAGTACTTAGATATTATGGAGAATCTCCTTGATGATGGAAGCTATAGTGAGGCAAGGGTGGAAATTTGAGTTAGTCTTTAGAGTTGTATGGAGTGAGGAAGATGTGGAAAAAAATACTAAGTTTAGGCATGAGGAAGTGAATTCTCATGAGTTGGGCTCGATGATTGGACTAGATACCCAATCATTCCAAGGCATGGGGGATATCAACATGTGGAGTCATGGAAGAGTTGGTTCAAGTATGGATGCAACAACAAGTTCACATGAGTTCAAAAATTAGACATTTTTGAAATTTTGATTGAGGTTGCATCAATAGTTGAGGTAGCAGTAGCAATAGACCAATGTGTGATTGTTGCATCAAGACAATGTAAACTTAGACATTGCAGACAAAGTTGGGGAGGATATGTATTTCCATTGTAGCAGATAATTTGGTCACAAAAAAATTTGGGAAAAGGGTAGTGTGGATGGTTTCACAGGTTTCATATGATTTCATTATGATTTGGAAACTTTGGGTTTCCACTTCGAAGGGAAACTTGGGGTTTCCACTTTAATAGAATTTGGGGTTTCCATTTGGCACAAAACTTGGGGTTTCCAACAAACTTAGTTGTGAAGGGGGTAGGACTTCAAATACAGACTTGGAGATCACAAATTTTGTGGATATATCTAGGGATGGAAATGACTTGAGGTGGGGGAGGATGTAAGGTTTTCGTATAGAAGGACGCGGAGGCCCTCGCCTAAGTTTTCAAGGAGACAAAACTTGGGGTTGCTTTAGAATCTAGGATTTGTAGTATTTGGGAAAGTGGATGCCTTGGGCATGCGAATTCACCAAGGGGATTATCTAAGTGTGAAGCAACCAAAAAGGTTGGGGCACATTGGCATGAGGAGCACACCAAGGTTGGGGTGCACTGGTCCCAAGGGATGGATCAATTACTGGGAACATATGTTCATTTTGGGGCACTGGGTCCATGAAGGGGAATGGAAATTTGTTTGGGTGTGTTGGTCCATGAAGGGACACAACACACCCAATGAATAAGATGGTTCATGATGGTGACCTTTGGAGTCCATATATGAGAACAAGGGTGCATAACCAAGGAAGGGATATTTTCATAATAAGGAAAGAAATATCAGCTCTACGATTTTGAGGTAGACTTAGAAGAAGAGGGGTGAGCTCCGTCAAGGAGCCAAGTTTCCCCACATGGGAAGACTTGTGCTTCCTTGAGGTGATTATGTAGATAGAGTTGGGGAAACCTTCTTTTGGGATGAGTTTGTGGAAGTCTCACCATAGGTTTGAAAGAGGCATGCTAGGAGACAAAATCATAGGTCTGTGTGAAGTCTTGCAACAAAGAAGAGATGGTGAATTTGTGGTGGATGAAAGGTTGGGGTGCTTTGCAGAAGTTGCAAAAAATGTTATGAAAAATGAGTCTTGTTGTGACATATTTGTGTATGAGTGTCTTGGTGAGGCGAGGTGAGTCATGTGACTCTACCATGTTGTAAACCGAGTTGATAATGCTCATATTATAACTATTTCTTAATAATAAGACTTAGTCAGGTGTTAGGAATGGTTTTTGCTGCCCACACTATATCTCTATGTCTCTTGTTTTTTTCAAAAGTATTCTCTTATTTTAATGGATGCATACTTATTTATGACTAAGTGTTAAGTTTTTAACAATTGCTAAGTATACAAGAGTTGGAGTGGAGTAGGAGTGTGACTTGCTGGTTGCCTAGAATAGACTATGGGTATGCTCTAGGTGAAGAGGCATAGTCCAGATGAAGTATCCTTGGTGTTTCCAAGAATCCAAGTGAGAAAATGCATGGTACCACACACCCTCAATAGGTGCATGATCGTAAGAATTGACTAGGCACATTGTGGGGACGTGAAACATATCATGATGGAGATTATGACCAACATCAACTATTGTTGATTGGATTTCTTGGTAGGATATATCTACTGCACTCATAGACATACTCACTCCAAATGAATCTATCTCTAAAGGATGAGGCACTACCAAGGATCCTGATTAACATATACAATGTCATACACAACTGATCTAGAAGCCAAGGAAAACCATTGTGATTTAATAGTACTTGAAGAGATAATGCATACAGGAGTTGAGTTTAAATGATTGGCTGGTGTAGGTAGGGTTAATGTACCTGTAAAATATGAATATTTAAGCATGCCAACACCAATACTATCATAATCACCCTTAGAATATTAGAAAAATGGAATATTCTTACTAGCATTGGTTTTGGAATCTAGCATACAATAATTGAGATGATCGATGATAACCAATTTTCCTTCATGACAAAAGTGGATAAATCTAAAGACCAAATACATTACCACCTTCATCACGTAAAACCATCTACACCATAATAAAATATGATATTATAGAGGGGCATCGACTACTTAAACCTCAATTGAAACAATCTTTCTACCTAGCTCAACATGAAAAACAACAATGATTTGGTGGGGCTTAAATGTATGACTATTGACTGCTTTCAACATGGTGTTTGACCATAAAATATCTGTAGAACCTAAGGCTCTCCAACATGATAGAGACATAATGCAAGTGGAGGATTCTTCATCAATAATGCATCGAAAGATGTTTTTCCCACACAAAGATACTTGGATTTGGGAATATATTTAGTGGAGAAGCCTAGGACAAGTATAGTTAATGTCATATGTAATAAGACAAATATACGTGGGATCAAATCCACCAATTACAATCAATAATTATTTACGTTGCATGGTGAAGATGTGAAGGACCTCTAGGGAAGACATAACACAAGGTGCTTGGGATAAATCCTCAACAATACTATAATTATGAGTGGTTAGGCATTGGGGTTGTGTGTAGACCTTTGTAAAACACCCCTTCGAGTGGAAAATAATGGTATCAATGTATGGCCTCTCTATGTGCAGAGGGCCACTAGGATGAGATGAAGATAGATCCTTATTAGTAGGACCACTCTTATAGTTATCATAATTATGAGCTCTAGTCTAAATATTGATTCCTTGGTCACACATGTATACATTCACATTCAAGATATTACCCCCTTGTTGGGGGTTTCCTTTCTTGCCCCATTACATAGGTGGAGGGTTTGTTGCAACCATTTTTTATTACTGTAGTGGGAAATGATTCATTAGGATGGAATATTGTTGATGGCTCCTCTCTAGGATAAGTATCGGTGAATATAATCTATCTAAGGACACAAATGAGTAGGATGGTATCCATTAAAAATATTGCATGGAAAATTCATCTTCTTCTTCTCTTTGGTTCCTCCCACATCAACATTTTGATCAGGGGAAATCCCTTGCCCATAGTTATAATTCTTCTTTTCACCTTTAGGTTGCTAAGAATTCTTTAGATTTGTGGATTGTACCGAATGAATGTTAGAGGTTTGGACACGAATTTTGACATTTTGTGATGTCAATGCAATTTTGGGTGGGTTAGAAGATATGGTCATATGACCCATCTGACCCATAAACTAGCTAAAAAAATCATGGGAAATAAGACTGATCACACCATTAATGTGGGTAGGTTTGGAAGTATCTGTTGATGGACTAGGATCATGATGTATTAACTCATATAAAGTTCTATACCAAGAATAAATTCAAGTCTAGTTGCTAAGAAGGTAAAATCACCTACTCCACGCTCAAAGAACTTGACATATATACATCCTTAGCAATTGGAGGCAACAATGAGCTCACAAACCAATCCATAAGAAATTGATCTGGAATTTTAGCTTTGATGAGCCAACATCACTTTCTCCATTCATGGATATGATTGGAGATATTAGTGGTGTTTTTTTGACATAAATATGCCAAAAGTACAGAATGGAATTTAGTGATGTTATTGACTCTTCCAATTCAAAGAATTAAGCAAGGTACTAGAATTCAAGATAATGCAATTTCATTTATTATCGATGAAATCTATCTATGGAAGGGATCAAGAGGTTCCTTTTTCACAATTTGAAATAAACATGAAGCAATCAATTTCTAATGAAACTACCAAAACAAATCTCACAATAAAATTTTAGATTCCAATCAAACCAATTGATCTCATAATGCAACTTTCACAAGAAATCACAAATGCGTAAAAACCGATTATGATATGAAATTTCACTTTCGATTCAAATGAAACAAGGAATGTAAAACACAAACTAATCCAGAAGATGAGATGTAATTCATTTTTGACCTATTCACAATTCAAGCAAGAAAAATAATGAAAATATAAAAATGATAGAAATGTGATGCAAATTTCTTTAACCCTCTCATGATCTAAGTGGGCCAAAGAATGAAACACCTAAGATGCACAAGCTAATTACTGTGCCAACAACCTTTCCAAGCCAAGATACACCGAATCCAATATGCAATAGGTTGAGAAAATCACATAATCTCACCTATAGGACTTGGTCACGACTTTTTAAGTAGTATCAAGCAACCATGTTTGTGTGGCTATGGATTTATATTGAGAAACAGGTGACTGAAGGATTCAGTCATGGGTTGTATAAGGAAAACTCATGGTTGGCCATGAAAATTCTAAAAAATAGTCGTTAGTGAAGGGGAAATTGAGAAAAAAAATATCAAAATAGCTACCGAGATATAAATTAAAATAGCTTGCATGCACTCATGAATAATATTCACATATAACATAGTGTACATAAACCTTCGAGGATGAAAAAGAGTAAGCAAACCCCTATAAAAACTAGGAAAGCAATCTAAGTTCTTTCCCAATGGAGTCTCAAATTCTGTTGAAGGGAAATTCGCCCATGGATAAGAAAATCCCCTCATTTGTTGGATAAAAACCAATGATAAATAAAATTATAGATAACACACCTATTTCACCTAGAGCTAATCATTCAATTTCATAAGGAAATGAGATGGGGAAGGATACACTTACCTAAATTTTGATGGTTTTCTAATGTTTCCACAACTCCTTGCTAGATCCAACTCCAATGATGATGCTTCACTTGGTTACTTTCACAATAATAAAAAAAGAACAACCTTCCTCATTCCTTGATAACATAACAAGTGAACTCTTTCATGAATTAAGATCTAATCTAGTATCTCAAGCTTACTTAAATCAACAAAATCTAATTCAAGATACAATATAGATCAATGAACATAAATAATTTTTTTGGAGGGGAGGAATGAAGATCTATATTAAATGAATGGAATTTATAGTGAATATGATTTACCTTGAGATCTGTTTCTATACTCCTAGCTCCAAAACATGAATCCCTTCTCCTTAGCCACGATCTCACCCTATTGAAAAAGCATGATCTAGCACAATATCATAGTAATATCTCCTCATCTAGTCCTTAATCAAACTAATGTTGATTCCCAACACTCAACGATTATGGAAACTAATAGACCAAATATACTTTCTCCAATTAATTAACATAAGGATTATTTCTAAACTCTTTTTCTATGGATTCAGAACTAGCCTAATCCCTTAGCTTGTGTGGGGTTTGTTGTATGTGGCTATTAATTATATTGGATATAGTTGATGTATCCTTCAGGAATATCATTGTATGGAAATATCAAGGTGCCAAAAAATCCTATTCTTCACTAATTCTGTGAGGGTATGTCAAATACATATCAAGGTATCATTTATACACATATCCACTTCTATATCGTTATAATTTCAGAGATATACCCCATGGAAGATATAGTTTTTTACTAGTCCTATAACTAGTGTCAAACAATTGTTCTGGGTAAAACAATCATATCTTCTTCAACGAGGATCCAAATTAGTGAAACTAGTTTCATTGGAAAGAGGACATTTCATAGTATTTATGGTACAAATTTATGAATCGGGTATTAAATATTGGACTTGGGTCATTCTATACAACTTCTCTCTCCCAAAAAAGGCCAAAACTCAACAAGGTTTGGGAAAGTTACCATAAATTTCATTTGGCACATAAAATTTTGGTCAGACCCATGGAATTGTAGAGAAGACATATTAGAGTACTACACGAAAAAAATTAGACTCATAGGGGCTGGAGTTTTAGAAATACATCAGAAAGAAGGTCGGCCAAAAGGACATACTCCAAATCAGGGTTTCAAAGGTATGTTCACTTAAAACTATCATAACTTTTGATTGGGATGTCTGATTGATATGATTCAAATTACATTGGAAAGAGGAAACATATGATAATATGTTGGAAACATAATTGTAACCATTTTGGATATTAGTTTCAATATATTTATGTTTTAAGTTGAGGATTGTGGTTAGACCTCACATAAGAATCAATGACAATACCTAGATTTACAGGAGATGAAGATAAATATGAAATCAATCGCATGTAATTGTTGAGGATGATAAAATAATATTGCAAGACTCATTTTTTTGAAATAACTGTGTTAGATGGTGAATATTGCAAGTGGCGGGATAGCCTTGATGAAGGTAGAAGATTCTCCCCCACATGTGAAAATTTTGAAAAATTCTTCTGAAATAAATAGATCAAGAATACAAATAGGGAGACGACGTATAAAATTAAAGAGGAGTTAAAAGAAGAAAAATAAGATATCAAGAATAAGGGTAATGAGATATCTAAGATATGATACCTTAATGAAACACTTGT
Organism: Picea sitchensis; assembly: GCA_010110895.2. Classification (NCBI taxonomy): domain Eukaryota; kingdom Viridiplantae; phylum Streptophyta; class Pinopsida; order Pinales; family Pinaceae; genus Picea; species Picea sitchensis. Next base: position 8,966 of record SNQJ01S0186553.1, read on the forward strand.
TAAATAAGTTAAAAAATTAAAACTAGGAATGCATAGTAAAGGGAAGTGGGAAAAGGACGAGGCAATGGAAACCTGAAAAAGAAAGATGAAGAAATATGTAGATTACAAAATCACAATAAAAAAATATTGGACGAGGTTAAGAGATTGAAAGAAGAAAATAAGCATTTTTAAAATCAAGAAAAAGAAAGGATATTAGATGCAAAATCTACCAAAATACTTGAAGGGCAAATTTTTTAGAATATTAAGGAATCCCTAAACAATGATGAAGTAAAATTAGAAATGAAATCTAGAATTGAAGAAGGATGTTAAAATTTGATAAATGGGTTGAAATTGCAACTTCAAAAGTAGAAAGAAGATAAGATTCAATAAGGTGACCAAAATATACACGAAGAAGTTGAACTTGATCTAGAGGATGTACATGCAAAATATGATGGTATTATCTCCATGGCTAAAGTAATAAAAGACCAAGCAAAGAGGATAGAGGATTCCATTGTCTTTGGAAAGAAAATAGATAAAACGGGTGTGCAAAGTGAAGAGAAATCAAATGTGAAACCATATCTACACCTTCATTATCAGGAAATATTTCAAGGAAGAAAAGAAGGTGGATATTAGCATGATCACAGAAGAAAATGGAATAGTTTTCAATATTCAGGGACAAGTCATCACAAAACCATTATTAAACAAGATATTATCATAGACCAATATCTACTACAAATTAGAGAAGCTTCAAAAACAATACATGGAATCAAGGGAAATAAAATTATGTAACAACTAGCCACCAAGGATTATGATCGAAAATAATTGATTTTGAATGGATGGATCGTCATCAATGGAAAAAAGAAAGCATGAAAATAAGAAAATCATTTTACTCGATTTCATCAAATGTGAAGCCTTTAATTTCAAGTCTTCGAGGACACATATTTTTGAAGGAGGGTACTATGTTATGACCTAAGGGGGGCATATATAGGGTTAAATACATATGATATGACCCCAAGGGGGGGAATATATGGGGCTAAATGTACATGTAATGTGTAAATATATATGTAATAGGGTTGGCCTAATAGTAAATGGGCCTCATATTTAGGTGTGAATAGGTATATATAGAGATCATGTATTCATTATTGAGGAAATGTGAATTGTGATATACAAATGTATTTGGTTATTCGGAGGAGGTTATCCTATTCTTTACGGATTTATTGTGTAACTTATTTCTTTTATCTATCTTGGATTTGTTCTCCATGTTCACATTGTTGTACATGGTGTGTACTTCTATTTATGATATCTTAAGCATTTGGATCATAATAGTGGGTAAATCAATTCCTATGAGGGCTTTTCCTTGAGCCATGCGGTCACCTTGAGGTAGTGGTGAAACATGTGGTTGCACATTGAGAGATTATATTACACGGCATATTAACCTATGCATACATAAGTGGTTCAAATCCCAACCCTATGTCCTTCAACTTTAAATAATCCTAGTGGGTTAGCTCAATTGGTTCAAACAACTTAATCAAATTAAATAAGTAATTGGTTTGAACAACCTATTTCAAGGTAGAGTTTTCTATGGGATATTAAGTTCTAGTTTGACTAAGGTTCAAGTCTAGATAATGTTAAATTTGAAAAACTGTAACACCCTTGTTTCCCCCAGTCTGTAATTATAACTATTGTCATGAACAAAACTAGAGACGAGCTTGTTATGTGATTATTGAAAGACAATGGACCTCTAATGAATTATGTAATGTATATATTTGGTTATTAATGAAGCAGTGAGATGTTGAACTGCTACTGAAGGGATGGCCTTCAAAATTTATGATATCATGAAAGGAATGGTGTAAGAGGGAAGCTATTACTAGTTGAAATGACCCTGCCAGGCAATACCTTATCACATTAAAAACAATGCAGACCTTGAACTGCCCTCGACCCATAAATTTGATTACCAGCCAAGCTGGTAGTTGGGTAGTCTCATTCAAAGAATCAATGAAGGATGGGAAGAATTACCCATCAAGAATATTCTTACATGAACCACGAGGTATTGGGGAAGAATACACGAAAGAGAGGTGGGGAGAGACACACATACACACGGACGAGAAAAATCCTGAGCACTAGAGAAGGATATACATAGAGAGAAATATATGGTTTGAAAAGAAATAACATAGGACCCTGGTAAATTCTGTAGAGATATTCCCTCATGAAATTGTACACTGGCTCAGGGGTGGCCGACTTCTAGGAAAACTGGGGCAACTCGCCTATGTTTGGGTGGAGAGCAACATACCCTTCAATAGTTTCCCTCATCTCCCAACTTTGTAGATAAGTAACTTATTATGTTTCCGGGTATTGAATTGAAAACATATATGGTTGGATGATCAATATGGTGATTATTAATATGAATATTTGACCTGTGAGTTTGACTGTGTATTTTCCTGGGGAAACATTATTTTTGCATGGAATATATCTTCTAGAGAAATCTTGTGCTCTTGAATATAGGCAATCTCTGTCTCTAGAAGAATAACTACAAGTATATGTCTGTGAAAATATTGTGTGAATGGTGAATATGAGAAGGGTATGAACATATATAGTCCTTGAGTGTGTAGATAACTCAAATCTCAGTAATATCATAAGTTGAAAGATGACCCAATATCCCTGTTTACTGTAAATGTTGTGTGGCTATTGATACACACACACACACACATGTACACACACACACACACACACACACACACATGTACACACACACACACACACACACACACACACACACACACACACA
>SNQJ01S0186554.1:0-18579 GCA_010110895.2 Picea sitchensis
ATTTCACTAAGGATAAAAGAAGAGGAAGAATGCTATGGGATAGGCCTTCGTCCACTGAAAGAAGCACCAGAGGGATGGGCGCAAAACAATGTAGGGGAGTTCTTCATTTTTTGGATGGAAGCACAGGAATCAGTCTCCACTGTGGAGTTTTATAACTCAGAGATTCATCGATTACAAAAGCTGAGAAAAACAAGGAAAACACAGAGGAGGGTAGTTGATTCACTGGGCAGCTTGTATAATGAAAACACAAAGATACTTCAAGGGAAAAAAACAGAGACAGATCTGGATACCTGCAGCCCCTTTTAAGAAGAAAAACGCAGAGATAAAATGTTGAACGAAATGTTGGGTGAAGGCGTAAATGCAAGGCAAATCTCTTGTTTAAAAACATAGAATACAAGGGAAAATTGTTGGGTGAAAAATTAATCAAACTCCAAGATAGAATAAGAAATTGTAGAGGCAACCCTTGTAAAACGCAGAGCATTAAGTTGAGGACACTCACTAGCAAGAAGAATTTTAACTCAACAACTCGACACACAAGGAAAAGCTATACAATTTGTTATTTAAGGCAATGTTACAAAAATCTGATGGAAATTATTTAGATTAAGAATTTGGCTCAAATGGAGAAGTCCCACGGATGAAGAACAATCATCAATTTAACTCACATAATGTTTTCAGGAAATCTAGAGTTCTAATGCAATTTACTGAATCCAATTATAACTTAACTATTACAAATACAAGATCAAGAATTATCGTGAATAAGATATGACGACTGGTCGTTGTCACGCGTTTGCGCCCTAATTAGTTCCCCGCCAAGCAATCGACTCACCGGTACTGGCCAACCAACGCTTAGTGCCTCTTCCTCTCAGCCCTCGAGCCAAAGGTGCTAATGCACACAAAACCGTAGAAAATCTAGTCTACCACCTCATAAGGTCGAGCTACTTCAATCGTAGTTGGCATCCCAATCCCCACAAGAAAAACAACTAAGAAAAATACCGCAAGAAACTCATCATCAATTATTCAAGTACTCCTCCTTCAATTCACCATTTTAGAGTTTTAGTCACAGTTTCCAAAATTTTAGATTTTTTATTAAATTTAATTAAAAACTCCTCAGACATGCCATGTCACCGGATGTCTTAGTTAAAATTTTGCAGTAAATCATTTTTATTAATTAATTATTTTTTAATTAAAGTTTAATAAAAATTTCTTAAAAATTCTCCTCAGTGTCCCTTTATTCCTTCACATTCCCATAATGACTGATGCCTTTCTTTAAACCTAGTTGAGTTCACAATTAGAAGGTCCCAAAGACTAGATTCCCTACTATGTTTGACATTCCCATTTTCCTTAAGTTTCTCGTTTTCTTCTTAGTTCAGATTTAGCAAGTTTATATATAAACAACAATTTACCTTTTAATAATTTAATCATTCATTGAACTTTATTTCAATTATTAATGTTTGAATTTTCTTTACTCCCTTCTTGTTATAGGTCCATTTAGCTTTTCTTTTTGTTCACAAGTTCTTAGTTAGACCTAGGTTTAAATTGCCTACTAGGCTTGGCGATAGTTTTTTTTTATGTGAAAATTAGTTATTAACTTTACTCATACCATCATTCATTTGAAGGCCGACCCGTGTCCTAAGGAGGCATAGGTTTCTAGGTACTATGTTTATCGACTTACCATATTTAAAAATTGTGACATGCTCCATGTTACCTGCCATTCATGTTTTATTTTGTGCGATGTTCCCTTCAAGACAGAATATGTGCTCCAAGGTGCCACTTGCCTTTGACTCCATTTTGCAGACGTGAAAACCCATGGATTCAATACTCCGCTAGATGATATTATGGGAGACTATGGCTTCTAAGTGAATAAGGACCGTGTCTTATTGTCTCCGCCTCTTTAATCATCAGCGAGCTGATCATTACCACTTGGCTATGGATCTCTAAACTAGGTAATCGTTAACCTACAAGCCATGGTAGGAGAGTAAGTAGTAGGATGTGACATGGTTGTTTTCCACACTTCTCCCTCAATATATCTAGTTTTCTTGAATGGACCCTTTACTCCTAATGTGAGTCCGATTAGAGTTATCAAGCCACCGCACATCCATCAACTAAACGTGTCAGCGATAAATAATCAACATCATAATATCTAGTCATATTTCGTCATATATGTAATATCAAACATTCAAACTATAACCGCTCCAATTTTGACTCATCCGAGTCCAAGGATCCATCGATTCCATCAACATCCTCAAATGTCTATATTCTTGCACACTCAGGAAAACAATCAATAGCACATGTCGTAATAAAATATCATAAAATAACATATCATAAAATCCATAAACATCATCATGCTCCATGATAGAATCATTCAATTGTTAGTGAACTAGATTACTTGCACACAAGTTTCCACAAGAATAAGTCACATTGGGTGTGAGTAAGAGAGGGATGTTACATACACTTTTAAATCAGCCCAAAGCGACATATGCAGTAAAGTATCTAACAATATCTACGTTTTCATCAATAAAGGGAAACTGATGACACATGTCATATGCATCCTCCCAAGTAGAAAAACGTGGACTATATCTATCCCATTGGACCTTAATCGACCGCCAATTCGGGACAGCACTGCTGGAATGCTATGGTCCGTAGTGGATTGTTTTAAGCCGTGAGTGCACCCTACCCAACATCCGCCAAGAACTCAAATCAAACACATACGTAGGATCACTGACCTAAATTCACACATGGACACAAGAGATGGGAGATCGGCGTGAATGCCTCAAATAATGAGGCACAACTAGTCGTTAGTCCCTTCATAATTATGGTCGACGATATGCACATTGACAAACCCTTATGTCAATCATGCGCTTCTTCCATCCCCCTTCGTATCATTTGTAATTATTATTTCACTATTGATTGTCCTACTAGAGCTCATCCTTGAGTTTCCATCCACCAAAGGTGTTCGGTTTCCTATAAAGGAACTCAAATGGTACCATCTTAATGGTTCTTTGATATTTTTTTGCATGTAACTCGGCTAGCGGTTAGAACTATTCTAACGTATTTGTTGGTTCAATACACATACGCAACACAACCTTTCCAAATTGGCTCATTCCTTCTGCTCAACCCGTCTCAGCTTAATGCTGCATGCCCCCAAGGTCTATTGGAAACTCGTCCAAAATAATCTTGAAACATTGAATCCCCTATCCGATATGATTCCTTTGGTACATTCGCGCCTCAACATCTTGTTGATATAAATTCTATCCATACCTGGCACCTGATGCATCATATGCACAGGGTCAAAATGTGAACTCTTCTTCAGAGTTTCAACCGCCATGACACCGGGTTGCCCTTGCCGCCGCCAGAATTACCAACATTGAAGTCCATCTAAATGACCTCCCATGTCGATTCTAGAATAACATGTGGCCGTAGTAATCCTTCCTCCTGATGCCCATATGTTCACCTTCAATTGCCGATCTTCTAGACATCTCTCCACGCAGTTGACGATGTTTGCCTTTATCCTTAAGAATAAGGGCTTAAGTTTTGTCCTCATCTTCATGACTCCTTGACGAGCCACAAGCGTACACTACTCTCATGAGTTTCACATAAGATCAAAACTTCTTGATTCTTCGTCGTTGTAAGTAAATCCAGCTATTATATCTCAAAGATCCATCGTTGAGATATATCCCTTAATTTTAGTACAACATGGTGTCTTGCCCAAAATTCATCTCACCTCTTTATACCGGCCAATATCACGCTATAGTTAGAATCCTTTCAAGAATATCTGAAGATCGCATCATTGAAATATGCGGTTCCCACTCATGTCTCACTTGTTCATTATTGTCTTAAGTAGGAAATCTCAAAAATTACAATCGATAAGAAGTTCTAACCAACTCCCCTGCCGCTGCTCAAGTCTTTTGAGTAAAATGCTGGCAAGCCAAAGTGGGTCCATTTTTGTTCTAAATTTTGTCCAATCAGGTAGTTTCTTCACACTCTCAGGGAATACATGATCACTAAAAACTCAAAATCGCAAGGCCATATGCTCCTCCTCATGCTTCCTCAACTTCCTCAAGAAGCTTATCACTGATTATCTCAGCTTTTAGACTGCTCTAAGTCTTCCTTGATGTACTGCAAACCAAGAAGCCTCATCCAGCGATGGGGACCTTTAGTATTGGTGCATTTGTTAACAATTCCTTGAGCCTTCAAATGCTTCCCATTACTCTCGTCCACAACTTCTTTCTTCTTCTCGCACTCTCATAATCGAATTTGATATTTTTGAAGAACCCTCGATAATATCCCGCTAGACCAATGAAGCTACACACTTCTAGGAAATTCATCAGCTTAGGCCACTCCATAATAGCTCTACCTTCGCTAGATCCAATAACGATGCCTTCATCAAGATAAATTCCCCTGGAGAAATAATCCTCGTAGCATTACAGGATAACTTCCTCTATAATTTGTTCTTCGCAAAGATTATTGTACTACGAAGGTTCATCCCGATTCATTATCCGAGAATATCAAAATTTGTCAAGGAATACTCGACGATAGTCAAGTAGAGTCTCCACGGACTCCATTCTTCTTCTTCCTTTCAAATGTAGAATTAACAAGAGTCTCTAAGCATGCATACACTCGGACGAGGTTCTATGGTCCAACAACTCCTTCGCCTTTCAACTCAAGTAACTCGGTCGCATATCTAATAAGGTGTTCTTACTATCAGTTAAGTTCCGTGTTTTAGGTCGATGGTAAATCTTATCTTGATTTGTTACGCACACCCGGTAATTCTTCCTCGAATCACGCTGGTAAAATCTCGTGACTACCGAAGGTTGGGTATTCTATCCTTCTTCCATTCCTTGACACTGAGCTGGTATGATTATAATCAGACCTTTCACGTTTCTCTTGTAGGGAAGATATGAACCTCGGGAGTACTCCCTATTTTCTTTCTATAATCACACTACTTTTTCCTTCATCATCGATCCAACTCAACCACCTCACCTTATCATTGAGGATTGCATCATGTGATTCCAACCAATTGATCTGTCGCCTAGGATCTAATATCATGATCGAGTTCAAGATTTGTTACACCATCCCCGGATTAAAGTGACAATTCATAATTCCTTCCAACATGTATCAATTGCCATATCAGCAATCTAAAACTCATCCCATCAAAAGCCTTTACTCATATCCTTCAACGATACTAGAATTAGAGTTATTTGTAGCACCGGGGTCTAACAAATACTAAAGTTCGTTTGGCGATGACACTGGATGCCTCGATCAAATGGACTAGTGCTCGGCCTGATGATTATTTACCATGGTCATGAATCATATGGGCCTTAACCCTCTCCACCATGATAGTGTGTCTTTTTGACTCGGCTGCTTTGGCCCTCTCAACTAGACAATCTTGTTGGTAAGGTGACTCTCCATAAGTCCATTTCCCACCTCTGTTCTAGTACTCCTGGCCCCATAATAGAATTTGTTGGCCCACCAACCCAATATCCTAGTATGTTCTATTGACAAGCCTAAACAACAGCATACAAGCATGGACGCGGTGGTCCTCCTCAGGGAGCTCCCTCCTCATGAGAAACCCGCTAAGGTGTGTCGGTTAAGCCCCACATTGTCCTTCATTACCCCCACTGGGGCTACTTATATTGGGGTAATGTTATTTTATTTATGTTGTCTCTTTAGGCCATTAGTTGTAATTTCATACCTCCCAGTCTCCCCATACATACCAAGGAGACATTTTTCTTTTTGAATCATCTTGTACTGAAACATTTAAGTGGGTAAAAGGAGGTTGCCCCCAAAGAGGCTTATTATCTAAATTTTTTTTTTTTCAAGGTGTTGAGTACTTTTACTTTTCCTGAGGTTTTTTTTTCATGCTATATTGATATTTGGTTCTGACATATGCAGGTATCCAGCTCACAACTTTGGGGTTTCACTGCCACATCTCAGAGACACTGTATATTTTTCTATAAATTTTTTCTACAACGTTTAAGAACAACTGAGGATATTTAGCATATGGATCAAGGTACTTGGTTCAAAATTAATCTCCGAGGCATTATAATTTCATAGATATAGCCTATGTACAATATATAGGGTTCCTGGAATCGCCCTAAAATGAGTCATTGCGCATCTTCGCTATAAAAATTTTTTCTCAGAATGCTTCGCATCTAAAATCTAGGAGGCTATTTACATAAAAACTTAGTAAGGTACCTATGGTAAACTTTTCCTGTCATCTTAATTGTAGATACACCTTGTGTAAAATAGGTATCTGACTAATCCCATTGACTAGTCTCAAGAAGGTGTTCCGTAAAACAATCATGTACTTTGATAGAGTATCCAAATTGAGTGGACCGGTTGCATTGGATCTCAATAATTTTAGTAGTATTTTGGGTGCACATTTCAGAATTTGATAATAATTATTTTGTATGGACATGCTATACAAGTAAGTGAGATCTTCTGGAAAGGCCTAAAATCGGAAAGCTGTGAGGAAGTTACCATAAATCCACTTGGCACATCCAATTTGATCGACTTGTGGTATTTTCAGTAGAAGAAATATCAAAGAACTATAAAATAAATTTTCAGCACCATAATGTAAACTTGAGATAGAATAATAAATATTGTCTAGCAGAACCTACTCAAAATCAAGATTCAAAAGGATACTTGGCCAACATGCCACCAAAGCATGGACTTTTCACCAAATAAACCTCTAGAAAATCCTAATTGACTCTTGATGAAGGTGAAGAACATGTAGAGACATAAATGAACTACAAAAGCAGAAGATGGATTCAATGGAAGCCAAGTTGGATACTAAGATGGATTCAATGGAAGCTGCTGGATGGATTCAATAGAAGCTAAGTTGACACAAATGATGGTTTAAAAGGGGAGATCATGGAAGGCTGAAAATTTCAGGCTAATAGGGAAGACACCCGAAAGTGAAAAATGCATCCCATGAAATCTCCATGATGAGGACACAAAGAGCAGAACTCAGAGTTGGAGTTTCTCCATTCTTTGGTTTGAAGACCAACCACGCTCCTAAGATTGATGGTGAGGGAAGTTTGATGGCAAGGACCCAATCACATGGATACTTCAGGATGGAGCAATTCTTTGATCTAAATAATCTGCCACATACACAAAAAGGTAACGAGTTGTTTTATATTTAGAACCTAATCAATTTGTATGGATAATTTATGGATTTCCACCGGAAATCACTAGTCACTTGGACAATTTTCAATTTTAAGAAATGATAGCACACTATGAGGATACAAAGGAGCACACTTTCTTTAGCCAATTGATAAATCTCATAAAAAGGGTTCATAGCACAAGCACATTGAGAACTTCCAAAGATTGAATATAAAGGTAAACTGATATTCCAGATGAGCACCCGATTGGATGTATTCATAGGAACTTTTAAAGGATAACATCTAACATGAGGTTTTCCAAGTCCCAAATCATTGGAGAATGCATTTAAGGTGGCAAGAAAATGTTGAAAGTAAAATACATATGGCTACTTGAAGACTCCAGACCTAATATCTACAGAGAGAACAATGCTCTTCTCCTAAAACACCAACCTATAAGGTTGACACCAACAATTGAGGAAGAAGCAAAAAGGTTTATGCTGACCAGACAAGAAGTACGAAGGGACATAAGTGGTGAGAAGAAATTATTCTACATAAGCAGATTGTGAAGAGGAAGAAGAACAAGAACAGAACCATCTCAAGATGAAAACGTAGAAGCAATGTCAGCTGAAGAGTTGACTTCATGAGGATATCGTGTAATGCATTGCATAGAATTAGCACTCCTCAAACCTCTTCAAGATCAAGGATACATCAAAAAGAAAAGGTAATAGTCCTAATTGATTCTCAAGTAAGATCGATAATTTCATTCACTATAAATTAGCCACAAAGATATCAATTGCTTTGTATATCCAACGTAGTTTCAAGTAATGATTGCGATGGAGGAACCATCAATTGCTCCGGAAAATGCACTAAGATCATTCCTACTATGGGGGAATATGTAACGATTAGTCCAATGATTTCTATACCCATGGGTGGCATTGATGTTGTACTAGAATGGTTACAATCATAGGGAACAATGGCTTTTAATTTTCAAGCAACTTTTCATTGGAAGGAAAAGAAACTGAGTTAAGAGGTATCACGGGAAGCCCTGGGTATGCGGACAAGCTCCAACGACATGACAAAAATTATTGAAAAAGGGGCATCAAGGCATTATTGCACAACTATGCCTCAATACTAGATGTTCAAACATCTAAGCCATATTCCTCAAGATCTCCAAAGGATCATTGATAAGCATTCCAAAGTATTTGAAGATATTCTCAAAGGTCTCCCACCCACTCAAATCATGATCATGAAATTCAAATAATTCATGGGAGTGTTCCTCCTAGCCACAGTCGCACGTTACATATCCCCTTACACCCAGAAGAGTGAAATTGAGTGCATGGTTGAAGAAATGTTAGGAGGTAACGGCATTATTAGACCTAGCCAAAAGTTCTTACTCTACACCCGGTACGGTATTCAAGAAAGATAGCTCATGGCGATGTGTCCAAATTATAGAGAGCTCAACAAGATCACTATTAAGATAAATTTCATTCTATCATTGATGAATTGTTAGATGAACCATGGGAGCAAATCTATTTCACAAAATCAATATCCTCACTGTAACAATGATCGTAATGAAGAAGAAGATATCCCAAAAACACCATCTCGAACTCATGAAGGCCATGAATTTATCATGCCTTTGGCTCTACAAAATTCTCCACATTCCAAGGGTTGATGAATTCCATTTTCAAGCCCTCCTTCAAAATTTGTGTGTTAGGATTTTTTGATGATATATACTAATCTATAGCAAGTCTCTTGGGAGGACATGTGCAACACATGTTGACAAGTTGATACAACTACTAAAGGAGCAACAACTATGCCAAACCATCCAAATGTTTCTTTGGGAGTAAAGGAGGAGTATTTGTCATATTGTATCTCATGATGGTGTCAAGGTATACCCTAACAGTATTAAGGCCATGGTGGACTGGTTGATTCCCAAACATTAAAGAATCTTAGAGGATTTTGGTTTGACAGGTTACCACCGCAGGTTTGTTCTAACTATGGAAGAATAACAAATACCTTTAACCACACTAACTAAGAATGATGCATTTTCATGGACTCCGTGATATAAATCTGCTAAATATTTTGAACAACTTAAAGAGGTGATGTAAAGTTCTGTCTTGACCACTCCACTTCACAAAACCTTTATCATGTGGAATGTGATGCTCGAGAAATGGGAATTGGTGTTGTCCTAATGTAAGAAGTGAGAAGGTCTTGGCTTTTTGCAAGCCCACCACCAAGGGAAGGGACTTACACAAACCCATTTATGAGAAGGAAATGATGGCAATACTACGCATTGAAGAAATGGCGCCCTTACCTAATAGGTGGCACTTTAAGGTCAAAACATGATAGTCTTAAATACCTCTTTGAACAAAGACTATCTTTGTAGTTAGAACAATAAAATGGGTAAAACTCAAGATATTGGGTTATGATTTTGAAATCGCCTATGTAAAGGGGAAGAAAAATGTTGTAAGGGTATGCACCTCAAAGTGATGAAGATGTTGAGGCTTTCTTTTAGATATCTCCATCATCCAACTCGATTGGATAATAGAAGCAAGGGGATGAATGGAAGAATGACAAAAGTGGACTCCTCATTCAAAGGTTGCAATAGGATTCCAGTACAACAGATACATTTACATGGGAAAACTGATCACTATGGTACAAAGATCATTATATTTATGTAAGAAATCCCAACTCAAACAAAAGGTACTATTGGAATTGCACACCTCTCCAGCAAGAGGGCACTCAAGATTTTTTAAAAACCTACCATAGAGTCAAGAAGCATTTTTTTGGGATGGTCTTAAAACTAATGTTCAAAGTTGTGTGGCGTATCGTGGTTTGCCCACAAAATAAGTAGGAAACAATTAAGACCGTGTCTTACAACTACTATCCATCCCAAGTTTACTACCGGGAGGAGGTCTCCATGGGATTTCACATCGTTATTGAACAAATGTCTGGAAGGAAAGAGTGTCATCATGGTGATTGTTGATGACTCCACTCAAGTATGAACACTTTGTGCACTCTCTCATCCATTCAAAGCTATTACAGTTTCCATTTCATTCATGGAGATAGTTCAAAGCCATGGCAACCCAAAGATTATTGTAAGTGATAGAGATCCCATCTCAACTGGACATTCTTGGATAGAGTTATTTTCTGTTTGGGTACTCAATTGTCGTGAGTTCATCCCATCATCCTCAACTGGATGGACAAACCGAGATAGTGAAAAAATGTTTGAAGGCTACCTCATTGCTTTGTCTCCATAAACAAACACAATGGTTCAAATGAGTTACTCTCGCTAATGGTAGTGGTATAACATTTCCTTTCATACTGCAATAAAATGACACCATTTATGATACCACCTCCTTCCATCACTTATTCTAAAAAAAATCTGGTTCAAGGAAGATCACACGAATCAACAACAAATTCCCTCCAAATATTAAAGGACAACCTAACCATGTATAAATACATAACGCATGAAACAAATGCTACATCAACATCGTGAGTGAAAGAAGTTTTGAAGTAGGGGATTGCTTTAAGACTACAACCATACAAAACGCTGTCCTCAAGATAAGAAGGATAATAAATTATCACCAAAGCAATTACAACCTTATAAGGTGTTGCAAAAGATTGGAACTATGGCATACAAATTGAGCTGCCCTCGTGACCTCGGGCCAAAGTACACCTAAGCTTCCATGTCTCATGATTAAAGAAGGTTATAGAGAAAATCCCGGCCCAAACTATATCTAACTCAATTTGAGGAAGTAAAAATCGTATTGGAGATTGAAGCCATCACTAACACAAGGATTCGGCCAAATGAGGAATAGATCCATTTAATAAGATACTATGAAATGGATCTATTAAGTGGAGGAAACTACCTACCGAAGATTCCACTTGGGAAGATGAGTCTTTATACGAAAGACCCGTGAAGACTCAAGCTGCCATGCAACAAACACTCTGTCTCCAAGGGCACGTATGCCCCTAATATTGGCTCATTACCTTAATTGGGGCATACTATATTAGTAATGTTATTTTATTTATGTCGGTTTTAGGCTATTATTTGTAATTATAACTCCTACTCTCCTATATATATACCGTTGATGACATTTTCATTTTGAATCATCTTGTACTGAACATTTAAGTGGGTAAAGGAGGTTGCCCCCAAAGAGGCTTATTATCTAAATTATCTCTTTTCACATGCTGAGTACCTCTTTCTTCCAGGTTTCTTCGGCGCTATATTGATATTTGGTTCTTAATACGTCGAACAAGGGTGTTATATGTATCTTGATAACAAGATAGCCACCATTCGACGACGCCCCGACTTCCGTTGTGCACCGATGTTGTCGTACCCAGATAATTCTAGAACTCCGCATCTCAAGCAGTCAATATTCTCATGTAGCCCATCGACTACATCAGTAACATTCCAGGTATTCATATCCCTCACCTGCCACGAAAGTTGGAGTTAAGGCGGCTGGTCACTAACATGCTGATTCCAACCTGCTTAGAAACGATGTGGGGCATACCAGCAGTCTAAAATCGGTTCCATATAATCCAAAGACTATACCACCACCATGTCGGTGCGTGAACTCGAACTCATCGAGATGGTGCACTCAACGCACTCTTCAATTAATTTTCCTGAACCGCCTCTAACACGCCTTCTCGGCGAACATGTTTAGTTAGTTGGAGGTATATCTTCCTCCATTGAAGAGTGCCTCCCCTTAGCGAAGACCGCGACCTCTCTCTCTGCGCCGAGGTCGGGTCGTGAAGTGCAAACATACCGCCCGTTCTCTAGCCATGCCTCGACGGCTAAGTCATCTGTGGCAGTCATGGATTCGGGAACTTAACCCTCTCATTTTTTCAGAAAGCTACTAGTATTATGTATGTTGTGGACTCCTTAGGGGTATAGGAACTCCTGCCTTATCTCATACGTATGGTTAGTCAAGGCTTCTCGACATTCCTTTGGTGTGGCCTCGATGCATCTAACGCATCCCTCGTGACAATCTTTCATGCTCAAGAATTCTTTCCTTAGTTGGACTCTAGAATTGGTGCTACCGAGGCGCCAAGTATGCCTCCTGCACCACATTGTGAATCTCTGTTGGCGCCCCTCTAACCGTAATGCAAGGAAATGTTAATAATTCAATTAGCGCTGGGTATAAATCAAGGAATTAACTCAGTGGAAGGCATGGCAATCCATAGTCGTGAAGAGGGTAAGGAACCTCGCCTTCTCATACCATGTAACCCAATTCCGCCATTACTAACACAAAAGTGTCAATATAACAAATAATTTTTCTTTTCTTTAATGTTGCTAGAAATATACATCACAAAATATAAATATGACGATACTCAAATTCATCAACCCTACAATCCTTTTCCGCAATTACACGTGGTGCACAAGTAAACGATCACACGACACATCGAGACCATTAAATCCTGTGCAAAGTATTATCGCTAAATTTGATACATACACACCCAACGCAGAAATGCCATCATCCGGCCATAATAAAAATTTCATCCCGCAAGGAACCAATGTTCACACCAGAAACACTCAATAATTTGCGGTGCACCCTGAGTCTAAATCCTCTACTAGCCATACATCATACCATTGAACTACGTGCAAACCTTCTATTCAAATAACACATCAAATTCACTTCGATTCAAGACGCAAGAGACTTCAATTAAAACTCACTAGGCGTAAGAGAATGCCAAGAGGACCAAACATACTTCCATAACAATTGAGGGAGCAAAGGTACCCAATTCTAAATCAATCGGAGACCCCAATAATCAAAGGCGTAACATAGATCTAGTTGTCCACCATCGTATTAACATTGATGGCGCAAGTAAGGGTGGATAACCCATCATTTCAAATTACATTCAAAGGAACAAGTAAAGGTTGATAACCCATCATTTCCAATTACATTCAAAGGTGCAAGTAAAGTCTAACTACTAAATCCATTATGTGATGCCATAAGAGAAGGCGCAAGGAAAAATTATTTTCATTAAGGTGTTGACTAAAAGAAATCAATTATTAACTATATCATTCATCAATAGAGAATGATTATGGTGCAAGAGCATTTATCCTTTGTTCGGCACAAAAATCCTAGCGCTTGCGATGCATCAATGTCATGTATTCAGTCCCACTTAAATGATGTGTTAATCAAAACGGTGCATGGCCGGACCAAATACAAATCCTAACTAGTCAGGGATTATTATATTTAAGGTCAAGGGCCAACACAAAAAAGGGTGAAGAGGGTGGATTGACTAAGGAACTCTTAGTAACAAAAAGGGGTAAGTATGTGATATCTAGGTGGTGGAAGGGGGTAGGACCGTACATACACGGCACCAAAATGTTATCATGATTAATACCCTATCAACTTGTATGCTTCCCTTGTTGTACAATAAATAAAGTAATGGAAAGGGACGAAAGCATGTTATCTCCATCAAATCGACAAGAGGATACCATACTTCGAATCCAATTCCTTGAACAAGTCGGGTGTAGTGATAGGGATATCCTTAATTCATAAACTCATGGAAAAATCACATCACTATGATACTCATTATCTAACTTTAATCACAAAGGTTCTCATTTGTACATAAGCATCACCTCCTTATTCAATTATGTGATATCTAGAGGATTTGTCCAAGGTTTTTTTTTTAAACATTAATCATATCTTCCTCCTTAAATCCTCTAATGGTCATAGAAATCCATATATCATAGAGGCGCATGACCTAAAGGATCGATAAGTGAAACCTAAAATCTATTTTTCACTTGTTTTTGATCGGGCACAAGGTGTCAAAGGTTTGATAATATTGGGTTCATACAATTGTTGTCTCCTTAATAATATAATAATATGAGGGACACAACATATGGAAATGAAAATGACAAAGGTGATATCAATAATTTTATAAAATTCATGCACATCATCACAAGGTCACGTGTCACTATGCATCAACCAAAAAGAAATGCAACCATACTAACCTTTTAAATTTTAAGAGAACACACCAGATTTACATTACCTTAGGCTTGATCCAGAACAATGGTAGAGCACTACGTTATTTCAATTTTCTAGTCTCTAACACGATACACGGGTTTTTTTTTAATCGTCATATTAAAACCATCATCGTGGGCACCTTGTCTTGACGCGGGTACCTTCTATGGTAACAACCAATAATCGAGTTGGATAAGGTAGCAAGGCGAGTACCAGTCAGTGTCTCTGGGAAATGTCATACATCTCCCTTATGCTCCAAAAATACTAGTAAACGGTGGCAAAAACCAGTTCCTAGAATGATTTAAGGAGAACGGATATTCTAAAATCGGTCAGCAATGTCAACTAAACCCACCATCTGGTGTAAGGGAGAAATAAAATGAGAATAACAGAGGGCAAACCAACTTCTACGCTCTGCATTCACGTATTCTCGACGAAGAAACGCTCTGACATACTCTATCACAGTTTACAGAAGCACGTGCCATTCTCAGCAAGTCGGCAAGGAAAGTAAATGACTTAAATACAAGAACCCCTAGCAGAGGAACCCATGGTTGTTTTCTCCAAAAAAAATGACTGCACCAGAAAAAATTCGGGAAGAGAAAACTAACATCACTACGCCAGTAACAATCGAGTCAAACCTGGAATGCCCTTGCTAGGAACGAAAGGGAAACCCTACATAATTACATTCGAGGGAGGCATCTGCACAGGAACTTATGGTTTGAATATTTCTCCAGGGAAAACAAAAGAGGAAGAATGCTATGGGAGAGTCCTTTGTCTGCTAAGAGAAGCACTAGAGGGATGGGCACAAAACAATGTATGGGAGTTCTTCGTTTGTTGGGTGGAAGCACAATCATCGGTCTCCACTATGGAGTGTTATAACTCAAAGATTCACCGATTAAAAAAGCTAAGAAAAAGAAGGAAAACGTAGAGAAGGAGGGTAGTTGAT
Source organism: Picea sitchensis (assembly GCA_010110895.2). Classification (NCBI taxonomy): domain Eukaryota; kingdom Viridiplantae; phylum Streptophyta; class Pinopsida; order Pinales; family Pinaceae; genus Picea; species Picea sitchensis. Next base: position 15,027 of record SNQJ01S0186554.1, read on the forward strand.
TCACTGGACAGCTTGTATAATGAAAACAAAGAGATGCTTCAAGGGAAAAACACAGAGACAGATCTGGATATCTAGATCCCCATTTTAAGAAGAAAAACGCAGAGATAAAATGTTGAACGAAATATTGGGTGAAGGTGTAAATGCAAGGAAAATATCTTGTTTAAAAATGTAGAATACAAGGGAAAAATTGTTGGGTGAAAAATTAAGCAAACATCGAGATAAAATGAGAAATTGTAGAGGCAACCCTTATAAAACGTAGAGCATTAAGTTGAGGACACTCACTAGCAAGAATAATTTTAAGTCAACAACTCGACACATAAGGAAAAGCTATACAATTTGTTAGTTAAGGAAATGTTACAAAAATCTGATGGTAATTATTTAGATTAAGAATTTGGCGCACATGGCGAAGTCCCACGGATGAAAAACAATCATCTTTAAGTCACATAATGTTTTCTACAAATCTAGAGTTATAATGCAATTTACTGAATCCAATTATAACTTAACTATTGAAAATACAAGCTCAACAATTATCATAACCGGTGATGACGAATCCAAAGTCGTTGTCCCACACTTGTGCTCCAACCAGATCCTGCTTGCTAACCGTCAATACCTCACTGATACCTCCCAGCCAATGTTAGGGGTACTCTTATTCCCCTTGAACCCCCCGAGCCGCAAAGAGGCCATGCACACAAAACCAGAGGAAAATCTAGCTCCCATCTCACATCGTAAGGTCGAGATACCACTCTCTAATCGAGTTGGGCATCCCAACTCCCACAAGAAAAATCAGCCAAGAAAAATATCGGCAACGTAACCTTACGCCCATTAGACGTGATCCATTCTCCTCCTCCGCCATCCTTTTTATAGATTTTTCTTAGTGATTAGTTTCCCAAACCATCTTTATGTTATTTTTATTAAATTTAATTAGGACAAACCTCCTCCGTACACATGTCACCTGATCCCTTAGTTGCACCAGAAAATCAATTTATTAATTAATTAAATTTTCTTTTTCCCTCACCCACCCAAAAGTGTTCCTAAAAATGCTCCTCGGTGTCCCTTTATTCCCTTACATTTATTAAATCACTGACGCCTTTCTTAAAACCTAGTTAAGTTCACAATTAGAAGGTCCCAAAGACTAGATTCCCTACTATGTTAGACATTCCCCTTTTTCTTAAGTTTTCCCCTTTTCTTCTTAGTTCAGATTTTGCAAGTTTAGATATAAACAACAATTTACCCTTTTAATAATTTAATCCTTCATTAAAATTTTATTTTAATTATTATTGTTTGAATTTATTTACCCCCCTTCTTGTTATAGGTCCATTTAGTTTTTCTTTTTTTTTGTTCACAAGTTCTACTTAGACCTAGGTTTAAATTCACTAGGCTTGGTGACAATTTTTTTAAGGGAAAATTAGTTATTAACTTTACTCATACCATCATTCATTTTAAGGTCGTCTAGGTCCTAAGGAGGCATAGTTTTCTAGGTACTAGGTTTATTAACTTACCAGAGTTAAAATTCGTGTCATTCCCTTCAAGACGCACTATGTTCTCCAAGGGTGCCACTCACTTGCATTCTTGTTTTATTTGCACGACATTCCCTTCAAGACACACTACGTGCTCCAAGGGTGCCACTCGCCTTTTGACTAATTTTGATAGACGTCAAGCCCCTCAAGTAAAATGTATATTGAAGTATTGCAATTCATTTGAATTCATCATAAAAGACAACTTGAGATTAATATACTATTTTATGTGCAAATAAAAGTTCAAATAACTTTAAATTCATACTGGTGCGCTTATAAACCACAAATATTTCATGGTGAAAAATGAACCACACTGTGTTTCTAGATTTTGTTAATAAAAAAAAATTATATGTCTCTGGTGCGTCAAATAATATGGATGCACCGATGCGTAATTTAATATGGTCACACTGGTCCATATTACATAAACGCATCGTCATGTCTAAAAATATAAAAAAAAACATGATTTCTTTAAACAATTAAAAAAAGAGCAGGAATTGAATTTCATAAAGTCATTTAAATACTAAAAAGTTATTTCTTATTTCATTATTTTAAAAACTTTTGCAGGGGAGAGACTTGCAAGAGAGACATACAAAGGAACACTGTGGAGGAGAAGAATACTTTGGAACCACAATATTATCTAAAATATGAGAAATTGAAGGGTATGGTGATTCACTCTAAACCCTTTTCATAAAGTTTTTTTAATATTAAGAAGGTATTCAATATTTTCATTATTTTTCCAAAATTTACAGAAAACAGATTTGGAAGAGACATATCGGGGAGCACTGTGGAGCAGAAGAATACTTTGGAACATAAATATTCAGAAAATCAAGATTTTAAGGGTTTGGTGATTCACTCAAAACCCTACATTCAGAAAAATAAAATAAAAAAATCCATACTTACCTTAAACCCTTTTTTTTTCTTACATGAATGCAAAATTTCACCCCAGGGTTTAATTCCCTCTATCACTTCAGAATTAGGGATTTTTGTTTTAGGTATTTTAGATCTAATGGGTTTGTTTTTCTATATATAATTGTTTGACATGTGATGCAAAGGGACCACTTATTGCATCGTATCCCAAACGCAGTCGACTCTCTGCATTTTTTTTTTAACGGTTTTCGATTTGACATTTTTTTTTAAAACGTTTTCCGCTTTTCCAATGCGTTTCTGTATAAGGAATGCACCAATTAAGCCAGATTTTTTTTTTTAAATAAAATTAAAAAATATGGTGCATAAAAAAACATATTTCCAATGTTCTTATCTAAACAACACAGAAAATGTTGTCACCTAAGTTTTTAAATTTTTCTTTTCATCGGTGTGTAATTTTTTTATTGTTTTTTTTTTATTTATGAATGTTTAATTTTTTTGCTATGTTTTTATTTTCTACTGTAGTCATTGTGATGTCTTCTATATATATCGCACTATTGTAATTCACAATATTTAAAAAAATAAATTAAAATATTTTCACTGAAAATTATGTGATTTATTTATAAAATATATTTAATAATTTTTGTATTGAATGGTATAGGTTATATATTGATAAAAATATGAGTGAGAAGAGTTCAAATAAGAAAATTTGTGGTCGACACAATGATGACACATACGTAAAAACAAAAAAATAGGTTCTTTGTAAATTCTATAGAAAATTAATATGGTTGACCTATATGTAAGTTTAAGTAATATGTATTGGTTAGTGTGTGTCATGAAGGTCCACAAAATGAGAAATCTCGATAACATTATTTCTGATCTAAGTGCAGAAGAGCTTAAAATATTGATGAAAAAATTGCAGAGGGATGAATGAGGTGAATGAAAAAATACTATTCAATATGATTTTTTTTTTAACTTTCATTAATAATATACTTAGGAATATTAGATGACATGTTTCAAACAATCTACTAAATCACATATGTTTAATGTTCTACAGGCACCAACAACAAGGGAACAAAATGTCATCATAACAAAACAAAATTAATTAATATAAAATATGTAAATGATGATGAATTGGTCCTTAGCTCATATGGAGTGATGTTGGAGATTAATCA
>SNQJ01S0186557.1:18589-28839 GCA_010110895.2 Picea sitchensis
TGTGGAAAGAAACATCCCAAGGAAAGACCTTGATGGTGATATTATGATAGAGTATCAGGCTTTGTATTTCAAAGAGACTTGTGAAGAATATAAAGTGTACTTTCCAATGGAAATGTTCCAATGAGAATGTTCTGATAGTATTGCGGGCTTAAAAATATTGATGCCATGTATCTAATGGGTTAGTGATAGGTCCATGCCAGCTAGTGAGTATAGGATGGGTCCACGTGGATGCTAGTGGACAGATGATGTCAGTAGAATATATGAAGTGGATCCATGTGGACTTGATGATTTCATCATAAGGGAAATGCCTAAGGAACTTTAAAGGGGCATGGCTTCTTTCCTAGAGTTCATATTTGAGCATATCTTTGGAAAGATCTTGAAGAGAAAAATCGGCTCATGAGTTTGGAATCAAATATTGAGTGATGGTTAAGAGGAGAAATTTGGTACACACCACCAACCTAAGAAGGATTAGAGGTTCATGTGTGTTACAATCATCAACATTTATCACAAGACCATGTAATTCATGCAAACATAGGGAAACTTACAAAATGACCACCATCAAAACTGGTCCATGTACTTGCAACAATTACACTTGAATGTTAAGTACAAAAAGGGTAGCACAAACCATGTTTCATGTGGGAACAAGACCTCTGAGTGGTCTCAATTGTATGCAAGTGACCCTTATTTTTCTTTTATATATTGACAGTGAAGCCGCACTCCTCGGAGCACGTCTGCTTCTCCAGGACCTTCTCTCCTCTTGGCCCGAAGAACTCCAAGGTTCTTCTATTCCCCTATCGGGAAATATGCACCCATAGATTCTTTTCTCCTGTGCGATCCCCCTTCCTGAATTTATTGGAGGATCAAAACTTGCAGCTTCGCGAGTTCTCTGTTGATCACTGGGCTCTCAAATCCCCGAGGCCCAATGCGTCAGTCAACGATGACTTTCTCTTTCCTTTATCGGGACTTCAGCTCTATCGTGACTTCGCTACTCACGACACCAAACACTCAGTTCTCCAACTCCCGAGTCCTGATGTGCCAAAACTCTGATACGCTCGTGAGTTGACTTTTCCATAGTCACGTCTCCTCGTCGGGACTTCAGACTTCGCTGGATCGCAAATCCTAATGCCCAAGTTTCGGGACTTCTCGCGGAGAGATCCCGATGACTTATGCCACCTGTCCTCCACTATCTCCTACTGTGGCCACACGGTCCTGTGACTTATCTGGACATCGCGTATCGCAATATCGTGACTCCCATGGACAAATCCTTGACTCTTTTCTCGCGAAACTTTGATGGGAAATATCGCAATGGATCCAATAGCCCTGACTAGCTTGGATCAACGGCTCTTCTCTTTTGAACTTCTAAACTCTCTAAACTTGCGCGGTAACTTTCTCGCACCTCTGGGAGATCTAACGATCCATGGTAACTCGCAGATTCTCCTTGGAGAATACTGATCATCCACTCTTCCCTTTGTGAAATCTACGAAATGACGAGACGCTCTTCCACAGAACTCGTCACCATGCGCACAAACCTGCGGCGCTCCTTTCAGCTATCAAGGCACAACTTTGTTTATGCCATCCTTTGACGAACTCGAAGGCCTATCCTTCCTGAGCTTTCCCACGAATTCAAATCTCTTAGGAAAAGAGAGCTCTTTGCACGCACTCCTTGCAACAAATTTTCAACAACGTCTAAGTGTTGAAGCTTCGACTCTGTGCACACCTGCAATAGCAGTCTTAATTCCCTTTGCTCAGAATCGCAACTCTGAGACTTCGTCTAGCCTGTGCACGCCTTGCATGGCTCCGGTGCCAATCCGCACTTCTGGGAACTTAGAACAAAAGTTATCTCTATTCGAACCCTTCGGTCAACGCACTCCTTGCGGACGATTCAACTGCACTCCTTGCAGGAATTCTCTGGTTCAAGATAGAGAAACAATTGAAACTAATTTCCTCTTTCTCACAGACTTCAATTCGACCATGAAATCACATACACAGCATATAAAAGCAAATGTATGACAGGAAGCAAACATTCACGAGCATAACATCAATACACAGAGAAACAACACAAACCATGAATTTGAATTAAAGCTTTCTTCTATTAATTCAAATATCTGTACATGGGTGTTCTTCAAACAATTCTCTGCATGCTCTTCTCTTTTTCCTTGATGCTTCATAATAATGCTAATGTTACAATGATACAATGAGGGTGTCTATATCCCGTTTCCCTCTTGCGCTCTAAAGCTATCAAATCTCAAATTAAATTCCTATCTACTAGCATTAATTATATTAAATGTCGACTATCTACCTAAGGATGAGAGCTATCCACTCAAGGTCCATTACAATATACAAAGTGCACTTCATTAAATCCACACATTAATGTTTGGCGCAACAATATCAAGGTGTTTTCAAAATTTGTGCTGGCGCTGTCCAGTTGTCTTTTCTGCTTCCACACTGGCTCGCTTGATGAGTTGGTGATGCTCCTGCATCATACTCCTCGGCTTGAAAAATTTAATGGGCTCCTATCCATGAGCTCTTGCACGGTCTGTCCATGCTTCTGTATGACTGCTTCTGTCTCCCAGCCGGCATCTTTCACTGGGTGGTTCTTCCACTTAACCAGATACTCGAGGTATTCCTTTCTTCGGGTCTTCCTACCCACTCTCTGGTCCAGTATGCATTCCATCTGTGGCTTCTCTGCTACTTGCAATTGCTTCACCCACTAAATTGTTGGTTTCTTAGTTCCAGTCTCTGTTTCTCCAGCCCTGTATGGGTATAAGTTTGCGACATTGAATATCGGAGATATTCCGATGCCATCCGGCAACTCAATTTCATAAGCATTTTCTCTGAATTTCTTCAAGACCTTGCATGTCCCGATTTTCTTCATTTTCAACTTATTGTATGTTCCCCTTGGGAACCTTTCCTTCCTCAGATTTTCCAGAACTAGATCACCAACTTCAAACTAAAGTTGTCTCTGATGCTGATCTGCTCTGCGTTTGTACTCCTGGCTTGAATTTTGCAGTCGTTGCTTCACTCGGTCGTGAAGTTCCTTCATTGCCTCAGCAAACTCTTCTGCACTAGCGCTGCTAGTAGCAGTCTATTCTAAATCCTTCAGTTCAGATACTCCTCTCAGCTGCATCCCATATACAACTTGAAATGGACTTTTCCCTGTGCTTCGATTCACTGAATCATTGTATGCGAATTCTTCCTGTGGAAATATGCTATCCCAGCTGCTATGGTGCTCTGTCACCAAGCTTCTCAGCAAGTCTTCCAGACTTCTGTTGACCACCTCTATTTGTCCATTCATCTGAGGATGATATGTAGAACTAAACGCCAAATTAGTTCCTAGCTTCTTCCATAAGGTCCTCCAAAAATGCCCTATGAATTTCGTATCCCTGTCCGAAACTATACTTTTCGGCAATCCATGAAGTCGAATGACCTCCTTGAAAAACAAATTTGTGATGTGATTCGTGTCGCTGGTCTTCTGGCATGGGATAAAATGTTCCATCTTAGAAAACCTATCCACGACTACAAAGATGGAATCAACACCTCTTTGTGTCCTTGGCAAACCCAATACAAAATCCATGCTGATTTCCTCCCATGGCCTCTCTGGTATGGGCAATGGCTGATAAAAACCTGCATTCTATTTCCTCCCCTTCGAATGCTGGTAAATCCTGCATCTGTCAACGAACCTCTTGACATCTGTATGCATCCTTGGCCAAAAATACGATTCATTCAACTTCATGAATGTTTTTTCATGGCCAAAATGTCCTGCTAAGCCACCACTGTGCTTCTCCTTTAATAGGTTCTCCCTCATGGAGCAATTCGGAATACACAGTTGATTGCCTCTGAACAACAATCCCTCATGGATCATGTAATCTATCCAAGGGCTTCTGTCTCTGAGAACTGGATTCTCAGCTGCTTCATATGCCTCTCCAAAATCTGTATCACCTGTGTACATGTCCCTGAGATTATCAAAACCCAAGGTTTTGACTCGGAACTCCTGCAACAACAAACACTTCCTGCTCAAAGCATCAGCCACTTTGTTAGCAGTACCCGAAATATGTTTAATCACAAATGTGAAATTCTGCATATACTCTACCCATTTAGCATGTTTCTGATTCAAATTCTCCTGTTGAGTCACAAACTGTAATGCATGATTATCACTGTATAGTACAAATTCTTTTGGGATTAAGTAATGCCTCCACTTCTTCAGCGCCTGTATGATAGCTGTTTGCACCCTTTTCATCACTTTGGTGAGCAAATAAGAGGTTCTTACATGCCCAGTTGGGTCTTGCTGGGCATGACAGCTATAGAGGAAAGAGTTAGAGAAATAACAACAAAACTATAAGAAAGAATTAAACTAATACAAACTAAAATCATAAGCATATGGATAAAGAAATAACAAACAAAAAAAGACCAATATCACCAATGTTTTTAGGCTGATCTATTGATGAAATCAAAGCACAATGAAGAAAGGGGACTATGAGTCCCTTCTTCCTCCAAAGGAAGGCTCTTTGACCCTCACAAGCTTGCTCTCCTTACAACAAGAAAATGAAAATGGTGATGAAAGAACTCCTAGCACATCCACTCAATGGAGGGGTGGATTGCTAAATGAAATGGTGCCAATGTGTTATTGCCAAGGAGTGAGTCATTAAAACAATCTAGGCAGCATAACATTACATGAAATTCCTTGAGAAAATGAGGTTTCTTCATGGCTTTTTATAGCATTGCAATGGGTTATTGTGTAACTCTTTTGTAGTGTGAAAAGAGGCTCTTTAGGGATTTATTAGGTCTTTGACCAACCTACCATGCGGATTTAGCTCATATTTGAGGGTCAAATCGGCTTGGGATCTGATCCATAAGTGGTTGGGAGGCCGACCATTTCAATAAATGCGCCATTTAGCAAGTGCGCGGCTTTTTGAGATATCAGTCGCGCATCGTGCGCCTATGCACGCTATTCACGTTCATGTTACGCACATGCGCGCGCGTGCCCAACGTCTACAAGGCGCCCTTCAATTTTTACTACTTTGTATAGTTTTTTACCTTTTCGTAATGCTGTGAAATTAATTCAGTGCCATGAATGACTTCATTATTGTTTGGCGATGCTGAGTTCTTGTCGCCATGTGCGGACAAAATTTCAGTGATAACAGATGCCCCCTGATGGATGAGGTTAGGAGCATACCTATAGCCGAAATCCATCAATGTTTCTTCTACTGAGAATGTTGTTGTAAGAGAGAGAAATAGCAGGATCGTTCAAAGCGATTCGTTGGAGAAAAAAGGAACTGGTAGGACCCGAACTTCTGAGAGTTGTGCAAAAAAAAGAAAATTGTGTACAAATGAGGCGGGCATGCCCCATGCTCATGTTATGTAACTCTGAAAAAAGATGACTAAAGTGTTGGTGTAGACAACTGCAGCACCCTCGGGGGCGGTGATGATAAAGGCAGAAGACAATTCTACAAAGGAACATACTCTGAACAATAGGCAATGATCACGGTAATAAACAACGACGATGATGCAGGCATTGATGGCCCTACCAGGTTTAGAGGTCTTCGGAAAATGATAACAATGACTGCAATAGTCGCAAAGTAAGACCCACCATAACACGAGAAAGTGTTGGCATCGAATGTTATGGGGGCCAACGACAGCAGGGAGAAATGGTGTTTCACCTTGTGCCATCCGAGATCTCTCATTAAATGGAGAATGAGAATCAAGATACTGTCACCCTTCCGAAAAATTGTGCTGATGTCGACAAAAAGGGGGACGCGACTCCCAGAAGCAAAGGGCTTCATGGAATCTGCTGAGATGAGGAAATGGCAGAGGTACATGGACGAAGTCAAGAAGTGGGAAGACTCAAGACTGCCCTTGGTTGGAGGATGTATGAGATAAAAAGTGGCCGCAACCGCGTAACAAGGTTGAGTGTCAGGGGGACGACAAGACTGGTGATAAGTTATGATAGAGGCGGGACAAGGTGAAGAAATTCAGAGGGTAGAGGTAAGTGACCTGTGGAGTACTCTGAAGATATGGATAATGCCGGCAAGGGTAGATGATAAGTAATGCTCCAACCAAGGGTGACATGGGTTGCGTGTGGCCAAAAGAAAGCAAGTCGCCAACGGTGACGACAAAAGAAAATGCAATGACTGGAAATAAAGGCATTTGTACAATAAATAACGAATAATGTTGGGGAGAAATGTACAAATACAGAAACGGGTGCCCCAATGTGAAATGAGTTCCCCAGGGAGGGTAGAATTTTCTTGGGAAACTGATGAAGGGTTGGGGCCCCATTGGTGAGTTTCTGTATGCGGAAGGTGAAATGAAGGTTAGGTTCGCAGATGGGCAAACTAATTGTGGATGAAATGGAGGGTTCATGATCCTGCGGAGGTGCAGATAAAAAAATAGAACCTGTAAAGAGATGATCTGGGAGTCCATATGGAAAKCTAGCAAAATGAGGAGAAGAAGTATGTGGTTAATTCGCAACATGATGAAAKACTATCAGGACTCCCATCCCTAAAGGGTAATGAAGAACAACATGAGTGTCAAAAAGTGGCAAAGGGTGATATGAATGGGACAACTCATGTGGGTTAGAATGCTACCGGGTAACAGTACCGATGATGCAAATGGAGGCGTGGGTACTGCAGAGCTGGGAATGGAGATCCTAGAGGTGAACATCAGAGGGTAGGACTAGAAATGCAAGTGTTCTACAGTGGGAAAGACTACATGCCAGTGTTGATTATATACCTGAAGGAATGAGGTTGATGAATGATGAGCAAGTACCTGCACACAGAACAACCAAATACCCAAAGTGAACAATATCTGAAGAGAGTCAAAGATATGAACATGTATGTAGACAAATGTGACAATGCGCATGCGTACCTGACCATGATATGAAAAAAAGGCACCCAGGGGGCTCAGGATGAAAAGTGACCCAGGGACAGCTGTGATGTAGGTCATTGCCCGCTGGAAGGTTGTGCCAGCATTTTTTAAACCGAAAGGCATGACACGATATGCAAAAGTACCCCATGGGGTAGTGAATGTGGTTTTGTACTGATCAGCTGGGTGGATTTGGATTTGGTTATAGCCAGAGAATCCGTCCATAAAGGAAAGAGCTTCGTGGCCGACTCAATCGTCAATAATTTGATCGATGAAAGGCATTGGAAAGTTGTCTTTGGGACATGCGTTATTGAGATTGTGAAAGTATGTGCAAATGTGGATAGTGCCCTATTTTTTGTCGACAGGTACAGGGTTGGAAACCCATGAAGTATAAGTGATGGGATAAATAAACCTGGCAGCGTGTAATTTGTCAATTTCGGCTTTGATAGCCACGGATTTGGATGGGTGTAGCAGTTGTTGTTTCTGGTGAACTGGTGTGATGTCAGGCCAGGTGTCGATGCGATGCTCGACAATAGAGGGATCAAGACAAGGCATTTTTGTGTATGACCAGGTGAAAATATCCCTATATTCCTGGAAGAGGGCTTTATATGCGGCGATTTCCTGAGGAGTACAAGCAGCTCCAATGATGATTTCTTCGACGGTGCCATTTTTAACGGAAATGTTGATTTTGATGGTGGGGGAAATGTTGGCCATATTACCTTCTTCAAAAGCATCAGGGGCAGGAATGGGATTGTTGAACCAATCTATAGGTCCTGACGGGATAAAATCTTTGGTTTCGACCGCGTAAATGGGGTTTTGGTTAGGAGGCATGAGGGCTTCCTGTGGAAAGAAGAGTGCACGATGATGTAGTGCATCCCAGGGAGAGTCTGGGCGGTGTAGCTCTTCCAGTATTTCCTCGTCGCATTGGAAATGATGGGAATATAAGGGGTCATGAGGAGTGATCTCGGTGACAGTTTGGTTACCCCCTGAGGGTGAAGTAGAGGAGGTAATGCATGGGGATGGTGAGGGTTCACTCGACATAAACCATATATTGAAATACTGAGGGGTACCCGTGGTGGTTGGGTGGAGAGTGTCTGTAGGGGAATGAGTAGGAGAGTTGGGTGGGTTACAGGGTAAATCCTCAGATGCGTCATCTAAGAACCAAGGAGGTGTTGGAAGTGCCTCGGGTTTGGGAGAAATGACATGAAGATCCTCTAGCGACGAGGTAATGTCAATTATTGCCTCTACGGGTTGGTGACGAAGAGCCAATTGACGTTGCCTATATTCTAGGATCATAGGACACTGGTATGTAAAATGAGCCAATGAATCATAGAGAGAACAAGGGCATCTCAAATGTTCATTGCCTGAAGTGGTGACATAGTGGATGTCAGTGATATTTGAAGAGGACATAGCATGGCATGGGTTGTTCTGGAAGTTCTAGTTTACAGCGGCTAATGTCTGTCGGAAGCATGGCAGTGCTGGGAAATGATGGGTATAATGGCCGTACTCTAAATAGATAGCACAAGCATATTTGGTCCTCAACCCTTTACTACTGGAAGGGGTGGTGGTAGTAGTGGGACTAGCAGTAGTGACGGGTGTTGTGGGAGTTTGATTGGGGGGGATTAAATTTCGTAATTCAGGTAGTGATGGACGATTGTTGGTTTGGTGGCCCTCTTTCTCACATAGGGTGCAAGGTGGTGGGATACGGGGAGGAAGTGGAGCGGTGGGCTCTTTCTTCTTTCTCCAGCCCCCAGTTGTAGTAGAGGGGTTAGGGAGTATGGGGGTAGTGGGGGTAAGGACGGGAATCATCATGAGGAGGCCTTCCTGTGGGGGAAGGGATGGGCAAGGGACCATCTCAGGTGGGTGTAAATACCACACTGGGATGGCTAACACCATATTGGGTAATGTGAGCGTTGTGGCTACCTAGAAAGCTTCTATACCAGGTGGAGGGTAAAAGAAGGGAATTTGCGTGAGGGGTTGGGGAACTGTCTCCCAGACGGGACTATGCCCTTGAGGGGATGTGGATTCGTGGACGTTTGGGGTCGACGACTACGCAGGAGGCTCCGATGGGAGTGGTTCTGCGACTACTGAGACGTCAGGAATGACTGAAGCCTCTTGAGGAGGATTAGCATCCTCAGTGTGAGTTCCGTTAGATGAGATGACACATACTTGATTAGAAGGGTGAAGGAGTGGTGGTGCTCCATGGTATGTCCCTAACAAGGATGGATCTTTAAAAATTACAGGACCCATCTCGACGAGTGGATATGCGTCTTGGTTGGTGTGGATGAGAGGAAGAATGTTATCGAGATTGGCAGATGGGTTAGGCTCATAATGTGAGACTTGGTCAATGGTTACGATCTTCCTGTTGTGGGGGAACATGATTGTCTGAAAGACGGAAGATGCCACTGCCTTCATAGCATACATGTAGCTACATCCGAACAAGATATTGTAATCGAGTGGAGTGTCGATAACTCCGATGTCAATGAGAATAGTTTTAACCCCGAGTTCAACGGGGACATTTTGGAAGAGCCCTTCAGGAGATGATGGTCGTCCATCATAAGCTCGTAATGTGATGGCGGAGGGTATGAGTTCTGGGGAACCATGTTTCTGCCATACTGTTTTGGACATGATGCATGTAGATGCACCTTCATCGATGATACACTGATGAACGGTGATGTTCCGTATTTTCACTGGTATTTGAATAGCGACCAGGGCGGGAAGACGAGGTGCGTTGCTATCAAGATCAAAGGTGATGAGTCGAGTATCTGCAGGGTCGACTACCCCCAAGGCGGAAAGTAGTGATTTCTGCTGAGTAGGGAAAGTCTGGAGGACTTCCAAGACTGACATGGCAGTCGGGGATTGTGCTAAGTGTTTAAGGATAAATTCGTGAGTGCGGACACAGACCAATCTCCCTAGATCCACCTGGATCTAGAACAAAACAGAACATAATACTACTCTTTCCCTAGATCTAGACTATTGAATGAACTAAGAGAAGTGGATGATGAACATACCTTATGAACGATATCCTTAAATCTCTGTTGTTCCTCGCTCTGCTTCGATGCTCTTGCACCATCAAATCACAACAGAACAAACCAATCGAAGTACAAGCATATCAATATATTCAATATCTAGTCTATACATGTGATCAAGGAATCATGTAATAAGATGACATCATCATTATGGGGAAGGGACATATTCATGTATTGAATTAACTGAAAGATAAATATACAACCTGAGCCTTGATGTCGTAGATCTCCTTTCAATGGATTCTAGCTCTGACACACACACTTGCTCATGCATGAAGAAAATCAACTACTTGTGATGACCTTGCTGTTGTCTCTATCTGCTGCAGCATTAATTCTCCATACAATAATGCACCAATTCTCCAATAG